>WAAG01041649.1:8305-50453 GCA_013390105.1 Tichodroma muraria
TTTTAACGCCTGAGAGGTCTTCTGTTTGCAATTCAGTGCAGGTTTCTGGCTACAAGAAACAATTAGCCATGCCTCCAATCAGGACGGAAACAGAAAGGTACGGAGAGGAGATTAAGATCAAATCCTCAAACATAAAAGGAAATATAAAGCAAAAAACTGAAAAGTGGAACGGCATGCTTCATCTCTATCATTGATAAAATATTTTGCAATCCTGGAAAACTTAATAGCTTCTTTGGCATAATCTTTATGACCTTAAAGGGGTGATAAGGAAGGTAAAAAACTGTTTCTGAAAGGTTATGCGTTTTCCTAGTCAACTCAGTTTTTCCTTCTCACCCCCAAGGCTAACATTCAAAAGGAAGTTTGACACATATGGGTTGTGTCAGAACTTGGAAGCTGTTTATTTAGTTTCTCTCAAGATACTACCTATGGAACCCTGCAGAGCAGGGCAAGAAAGGGGGCTCTGTGAAGTGGCAACGGCATCAGAAAAGTCCATAGCTCAAACTTCTCAAGTTTATTAAAACAAAATAGGTCAGTGGGGTTGCCCAGAGGGTTACATAAGGCAGAAAGTAGCACTCCACAGGAGAGGAAGAAGGGAGCCTGTTAAAAGGCAAAGCCACTCCAGTTTGTTTATGGCCAGAGATAACCGTCTTGTGGTGTGTCTGTTCTCCATAGCTGACAGAGTAAATCACACTCTTTATCTCCACAGCAGATGAGAATTTGGACTGGGCTGTTGTTTTGTGAGCTGCAGATTAAAGCAAATGGGGCTGTTATTTATTATTATGGCTAGCATTATTATTTTGTTCCTGCCATCTCTGAATTTCAGTCTCTACGTAAGGAATTTCACCACAATGGTTTCTCGAAGGGAATATTAGGCATTGTAATAGCAGTAAGGATAAAAGCTTGATCCACCTGAAAAGAAAGGTGGCTTAGCAGTTGTATACAGGTAAGGGAAATAATAAATGTCCTTTGGGATCACGACATTCTCACTCTAGGCTGGAGGTCAGCACAAAGTCGGATGTGACATCTGGGAACATGGAGGTGCCTGTGGCCTGCTGACACATCTGTCCCAGTACCAATCTCCTTCTGTTCTGCCTGCTCCTCCTGTGCCAGAAATCCAGCTTCCTACCTTAAACACTGTCCTCTGTGTCCCAGTTCCCTGGTCCTTGGTGTAGACAGGCATCTCTCGCAAAGGTGTTAGGTACCCTGCAGCTCTCACATCTCAGTAAGGGTATTCTCCATTTCAGGTACCCAAACCTCAAGTATTTACCCTTCAGGAGTGGAAGCCTGCTGTCCCTTTTCATGCCTTATCTTTGGCTCCTGTGGTACGTTGCTCCTTCCTTTCCGCAGCTTCAGCTCAGTGAAGAAGCAGAGCCACTTGTATTGAGAGCTCTTCCCAAAATCAGGCAGCACCCCAGTCCCACTGAAGCTCAAACGATCAGAGAACACCTGATACCACAGAAAGCACGAGTACTGTTTTTCATGGTTTTGGGCCTGTAAGAACAAAGGAGAGCCCTTTGCTAGTTTTCAGACTGACTGATCCAATGACACCTACTGAGTGGGCCATGAGCTAGGAAGCTTCTCAGCAGCTTCAGGAACAGGTTCATGGGAGGAAACATGAAACACATGCCTTTGAGCCATTTTCTGGGAGCTGGTCCGAGGAACAAAGAAGCTTTATCTTCCATGGGAAAATGCTGAATCATCAAAACCAACATTGTTCGTAGGGGCAAATCAGTTTTCATGACATTTTCAGGAAGAAGTTTCTCTAATGCAGGATAGAAAGTAGAAGGTTATTTTTATTTTTGTTTAGGGCAGAGAGTTGAAAGAGACAGACAGGAATAAAAGGCTACAATCATATTCAGTCCGCTGGACAATGTGAGAGTCAGTTCAAGTTTTGCTCTGCCCGGTCCAGAAGCAGGGCTGGATCTGCTCTGAGCAAACACCTGCATGCTAGAGAATAGCTGGAGGGGACAAGGGTGTTAATGTCTCTCCTCCCATAATTTTTGCAAGATACATTTGAAAAGGCCTGGGTCTATCCTATGCCAGAAAAGCAGTTCTGACACCCTGCAAACATCTGTACCTGAGGATTTGGCCCTCCCAGCCAGATGGATGGTTTACATTCTCCTACACCTCATCTGCATCCTTCCAACTCACCAAGCTGCAGCAGCATCTGTGCCATGTGTAAGGGTCACATCCCTACAGGACAAAAGGGGATAAGACGTGAGCCCTCTCCTTCACTCAGAGCACTGCTTCCTTTATATCCTGTGCAGAAACTTTTCTCCTTATCAGCCAACTTCTGCCATGCAAGCACAGGATAGGTTTTTGGCTGCAAGAGCACTGACTTCTTTCATGCTACACCTATTCACCCCCACAGAGTGGGGTATCTGGGAGGATAGCCTCCCCACAGAGAGGATCTGGGCCCCTGGAACACAGCAAGGATGCCCCAACACAGCACTCAGCCCTTTCTGGAACAAGCTCTGGAACGAGAGCACTGCACACTTCTCTCCTGATCTATCAGAAATGCATCAACCTCCTGCTGCAACATCCACCTCGACAGGAATGCTGCTCTTTGGGGTCACTTTCTTCCCCCACCAGGTCTGGCCCTGTCTTGTAGGATCTTGCTGCTGGGTGAAATTTTCTTTTGGCACACAGATGACTTTGTTTGGTTGGCTCTGCTCTTATCAAGGGATCACCTACAGCCCAGGCAGCTCTCACCCTGAGCTCTCTTCCTTTTTGGTGCCCCTGAAAGTGTGGCATTTTCTGATTAATTTACACCAAAGCTCAATTCAAAAGGGACCTGATGTGTATCTTTTTTTAGTAGGCCAGACTTTGGCAAAGCAGAAATCCTTCTCAGGTGCAGCAGCTCTGTTCTCCTAACAAGTAGGCATTTCCATGACTAGTACAGATATTCATTCCTCCTCACATGTGGCTGGGAGCTTTAATTCCTAGGAGGGAAGAGCACAGCATGACTTGTATGATCCATAGTGTTACAGGCCTTTGAAACTGCATTTTCTAGTCCTTCAGCTCCTCGCTGGCTCCAAGAGGCCAAAATTTAAAGCAGGTCTGTGCTCTAGTGAGTAACTGATGTAATTACGCTCACTTGTTACAAGGAGAAGCTTTCACAAGAGGGGGAGGCGGTGGCCCCACGCCAGGAGGTGTGTCCCCGATGACAAGCCGCAGAGCCAATCACAGCCCTGAAAGATCATCACATTCATACCAAAAAGAAAAGAAACCGCCCCAGGGTATTTATATTGAGGCAGGAGGAAAAAAAAAAAAAAAAAAAAAGAGCTGGCAAGAAAGAGAAAAAGAGACTGAGAACCTGCAACTTTGTTAACTAATTCTGCAGCTGAATTGAAAAAGGCCAGGCTGGTCCCCCTACAAATCTTGTTTCCTATCCCCTCCCCTCTCTCCAAGCATCTCTGGAAATCTGTCTGTAAACTGGAGTGAAAAGTTCAGCTGCTTAGAGTGGTCCTCCTCTCCCCTTGGCAGGCAACCTCGTGTGGGGCTGCCCGCCCTGGCCTGAGCAGAGCCCGGCCTCGGGAGGGTGAGCCCCGGCAGGCAGGTGGGCAGCGATCCCTTGATGCCAGCAGGGCAGGGAGCAGGGCCGGCCAGGAGCCCCCGGGATTAATAATTACCTTCCCAGCACCCAGCACGCTGGCATGGGCACCCAGCTGACCGTACCCCTGTTAAATAGCTAGGGAAAGAGAAGGCAGGTTTAGCTTTAACCAAGGGGTAAACGGTCAGCACTTACAAATGCTGAACCACCAAAAACCACCCAGCCACAGGTTATTTATTCCACTTGCACAAGAGGACTGTGAGGTCCAAAGGATGAGAGGACCTGTGGCAGCCTACAAACCCCATTTTCTGCCCCTGGCCTGTTGGATGAACCAGGGTAAAAAATGCTTCCCCTCCCTGAGTGGTGTTTCTTCCAGCCCGCCCTCTCCGCTGCCTTTCTCTGTTCTGACTGCCTGTTCCCGGGTACAGACTGTCTCTGACCGCCTTGTGCGGAGCCTCGCACAATGGGGCTGTAACATAACCTCAGCGCCAACGAGCTGCCATTAATAATAATAATAAAAACGCCCATCACACCCTACGGCAGCTGCGGATAGGGCCGAGCGGCAGCCGCAGCCCCGCTCCCCTGTGGGAAATCGGTGTCCCCCGGGAGCGGGAGCCCCCTCTCTGCCGCCGCTCTAGAGGGCTGCCTGCGGCAGGCGCTGTGATTTGCCAGGGTGGGGAACACAAAGGCTCTTTCCCGCCCGGGAAGCTCCGCAGAGGGCTGGGCGACCGGGCCGGGCCGGGGCGGACCGGGCCGGGGCGAGGCGAGGCGCGGGGCTGCCCTGCCACNACCGCGCCGCGGCCGCCAGGGACCGCCGCGGCCTGGGTCAGAGCTGGGGGCCCCGGCGCTCTGTGTAACCCTGCCCGTGTCTGTCCAGCCTGCGGGCCGCACAGCTGCCGAGGGCAGAGACGCTGGGGCAAGCGGTGGCCTGGAATGGAAGGGACACGGCCCGCCCCAGGCTGCAGAGGCAGCGGTGGGGAGAAGGCTGATTTGCTCTGCGATGGCTGGTGGTGCCGCGCTGTCAGCCCCGACTCTTTGTTCCCTCTCCTCCCCACCTCCAGCACAATCGTCTGACTGTTTCAGGCACGCACAGCTCTGGCTACTCAGCCCCTCCCCTTGTAAAAAACAGGAGACCAAGGAAACTCCTCTCCCATCCGCATCGTGTGAGAAATGGGGAGGAGACCTTTCCCATGCCGCTCTGGGCTGTCAGTGGTAGTTCTCCGTGGGGCTGGAGTACCCCTCTGGCTCGGAACCAGGCAGCAGGCCTGCACTGCCGGCTGACCACTCTCTGGTGGCCATGCAGTGTGGTCATCTTGGGCTGGGCAACGGGGCTTCTGCTGAAACACCGAAAGTCTTGGGGTGGGGAGAGGGGAGAGCACAATGGGCACATGCAGGTGAGGGCTTTCAGCCAAGCAGGAGGCCTCGGGGGCTAATTGCAGTGCCTTCTCTTTTAACAGGAGTGATGACCTCAGTGGAAATATGTGGGCTCAGTCTAAAGGTGCCCATCTTGCAGCAGCTCAGTAGAGAGCCTGGATTGTGGGTCAGCCATGCCAGATGTCAGGCTTGCTGTCACAGCCACTTTGCCAAAGATGTTTCTCTGAACACCACCTCCCTGCCCTGCACTACAGTCCCTTCTCTCCTTTCCCATGAGACTTTCAGGCTGCCTCCCTTTAGCATCGCTCCCCCCTTCTCCTCACACTAAGACTAGCTCACTCCCCCTTCTCAGTAAAGACCACCCATTGCCATGGTAACATTGCCTCTTGCAAAGTTGCAAGGAGACACAAAGATATGTCTCTCCCCTGCTTTATAGCCCCCCATCTCTTCATCCTGGTTAACAGGCCCGGACTTTGCTTGTAGGGAGGGGATGGAGGGCTCTTGCATTTCATTTTCATTGAGGAGGGAGAAGTTATTCCAACCCTTTTGCTACACAAGTGTTGAAGCCTCTGGTAACTGTAGGGAAAGAGCTGTCGTGGCTTTCATGGACCACCTGAAAGCCCTTGAAGGCAAGGGTGCCCCAGGTGGATGCTGGTAGTGCAGATACTAGTCCTGCATTGGGAAAGAGTAGCTGGCAGGTAGAGGGAACAGAGCCCGTGGGAGACAAAAGAGGGGAACAAAGACCTGTACTTCATCCACTCTGAGCAGAAAAAAATCTCTGCTGTGATTGTGTTGTGTTGCTGCCACCCTGAGCAGCTCTGGTCCTCTTCCCAAAATGATTTCTTCACTTATAAAGCTAATTGGCCTGTCTCCAGGACTGCTGGCACCCCCTGCTGCCACAGCCACACCATGAGTAATGGTGTGGCACTACTTACACGGCAGTACTAGGAATTTAATACTACCCTGGATGCACCCATGGTTCACTGCAGCCATAGCTATGACTGCACTGTGGACAATAGCTTATATTCATCAATCTCTTGTTCATTTTTCCTTACCTTCTTACTTGTATACATCTCCCTCTTCTCTCCCAGTGGATCTGCCCCAGCAGTACAGGGAACTGCCCTTTGCAACACTGAACAAAATCTTTCATCTTCCTTTTTCTTCTTTCACTTCTTTTCATGTCTTTTCTTCTCTTTCACTTTGACCAAGAGAGACCTTCTCCTTGAAACCAGTGAAGGATCTCCCACATCTCCTGACCTGTTTGTCAGTCTGGTCCCAGTTTATCATTTTTGTTGTATAGTTGCCATATTGGACTGTCACATGTACTCTTACCTCCCTTTAAATTCTCCATAAGTCTTCACCTCTTCCACAGTCTCCCCTCCCCTGAGTTAACCTTACCACCATCACCACTTAACTTCTCTGCCCTGACCAGTCTCTTTTTCACCCCACCACTTTTTTCTCAGGGTGGGTTTGCAGTCAATGTGAAGCCTTGGGCCACTCTTCTGGTGTCAAGTGCTGTGGCTTGCCACATGCTACTGTAGTGCATCTGTGCCAGGCTTTTGCACCACAGCTGTGCAGTAGAGCTCGGTGTGAACATCAGGAGCTTCCCATCAAATGCTGTTGCTTGCAGATGTACTGCTGAACCTGCTGACTGCCCCAAAGCAGGAGTGTGTTTACAGCACCTGAGAACTGGCTTTGAACATTCCTATTTAATGCAAAGGTGTTACAAAAAAATAACATTTTTAAAAGGTAGCTGGACTAAGGAGGAGAAGCATTGGTATTAATAATGTTTATACTCTGGCAACCCTGAGAGAGAAAACAACATGGAAAGCAAAGGAATTCTGTCTCCTCATATATTTTGCAGCAAATGGAAGAATCTGAGGGGAAAAAAGAACTGGTGCCATTAAAGTGAAGACAAGCAATAAGAACCATTCCTGATACACAATCTGGACTCATCCCAGAATATTTTCAAAAAATAAAAATAAACGTGTGGGCGATTCCAAGCTTTAATTATCTTTGACAAACTCCACTGTCAAAGTCCCTCTGAGTGACTGCAAATTTTGCACCCTTCTGAGCATGAATGAGAATTAGGAGGAAAACTACAGTAAATGAGACTGTAGCAACAATGGACTTTCCCCGAGGCTGAGAAAAGTCCAGAGAGGAAAATCTGCCAAGCCAGAAGTGCAAAGGCACCCCTGACCCCACTGCTCTCGTCCCTACATGTTCCTTCCTCAGTGAGGAAAACTGTAAACTCAGCAGCACCCATGACAATCGGCAGGGTCAAATCCAAACATGAATTTTGTTTGCAAGTCAGAGCTTGGCCCAAATCCTTCTATAGTCCACCCATGTTCCAGCCATTGTTCTAGTCCAAATGTTTACCAGTGCTCTGCTCTAGTCTTCTGCTTATTCTCATGGTCCTTTTCTCTAACTTTTCTTTCCATTATAATTTTTCCTTGAGATTTTGCCAACATTCCAACACACTATGTCAGGAGCATCCACTCCATGCTAATTTTACAGTCATGATCTTTTCATTACTGTCTGGTCTCCTTCACTCTGACATGGAGGCTGGGGCTCTGGCCTTCCTACAAAACTCAGGCATTGCCATACCAGCAGACCTCTACTAGGGAGTGCTCCTCCCATGGGATTTTATTGGAATACTATGCCTGGGGTAGTTCTAGAAAGCACCTTCTGCCCTCCATGTAGTCACAGGGACAAACACACACATCTACAAAGAGCAAGACAGATTTTAGTTGACCTGAGTATTTCTCTGGATGTTCATCTCTCTTCACTGACTATAAAGTAAAGCCAAAGGGCTTATTAGCCCTCATTTTGTGTAAGTGAGCTGAATTCAAGATTTTTTGGACACTATTGTTATTTTTCCATAGTAGTTTTTCTTCCTCATAACAAATAGGCCACAATACTGTAAGAAAAGCCTCCCAAGAAAGAGGATAGTTTTTCTTCCCATCAAATGCTGTTGCTTGGCTCCCTAGCCTAGCCAGAGTTTAGATAGCTACTGTTCTCCCAGGGCAGTAAGCCCAGCAGTGTCCAATTATACCACTACTGGTTTTTAGGCAGGATATACAGGACTTGTATTCGATTTAGGTGGGCTCTTCCACTCACCAGCTAGAAATTTCTTAGTGTAATCCATACTGTCCTAGACTCCTAGGATACCTCTTGCTTTCTGAGCCTGGATATCATGGGTCACTTTCTCAGTTAGGATAAACCAGCACAGTTCCAGAGCCTCCAGAGAGGCTGTGCTGATTTACACCAGTCAAGAAGTGAGCCCCCTTGATGCAATACCAGCCTTTAACTACATAACACAGATCACCTGGGCTGCTTGGAAAGCTCACAGTCCCCCTTGGGCTGCTTCCTTCACTTCTGATTCCTTGTGAAACTGTTATGGCTGGAAGAAAGTCGCCACTATGTAAAGGCACATACTACCACAAAATATTCTTTCTAGCTTTGATGAACTTGTCCCCTCCTATCTCGCTCGAACAAGCTCTCATATGTGACAAGACACTTTGGCCCTCTCTTTCAGCTTTTTCAGAACTACCCTGGGAATCTTCAGAACCCCTGGGTAAACAGGGGGTTTAAATAAAATATTCAACATAAAACATTCAGTCATTGTTGGGCAGAAAAGGCCATTGTGCCTGGCAGGAGAGAAACCATTCAGCTTGTATATGGTGGCACCCCCAAAAGCATGGATAGGCTGCAATCCAGCTCAGGAATACCTGTTCAGAAGAGCAGTGTTTAAAAGACACTGATTTCTGATCCTTTTCTTTATCACCTCCTCCCATCCTGTATCACTGACTTCCCCAGAGCTGCCTTTCCTTTCTACCTTGCCTTTTCTTATGCGTAGACCATAAAAGGCACTGAAAAGATAAGACAGAAATAGGCACTGGACTGTCCAAGAGTTAATTCTGTAACTCCATCCTCCAGGACAGATCAGATTATACCTGTTTCCTGAGAATAATTTTTATTGGTTTGTAACATAATCATTTGGCTTGTTCTGATCTCAGTGGCAGGTGCATCTCTGAGCAGCATGAAAAGATTTCAAGGTTGGATACTCTGATACTTCTTCTTCTGGGCTCCTCTTCACACTGAAAAAGGCCAAAAGTGCCTTTCTGTTCCCAGGCATTATCTCTTTAAATACCTAATTAGAAATTATATAGAATATTGAGACTTTTCTGGAGGTGTACAGCAGAAGAACAAGAAGCAACAGAACAAGTTGTAGCAAGAGAAAATATAATTAGATATTAGGAAACATTTTTGCACAATGAGGTGGTCAAACACTGGAACATGCTGTCCAGAGATTGTGTAATGTCCAGCCCTGGAGATCTTCAACTGGACAAAGCCCTGAGCAACTAGGTTTAGTTCTGAAGGTGGATCTCACATAAAGATTTGCCATGCATTGAGCGAAGGCTTGGACCAGATGACCTCTAGAAGTGCCTTGTAACCTAAATTATTATATGAGTCTTGAATCTGTAATTGCCAGAGCAAACTGTGCTTCCCTTTGTCACAGTACCCTACACAGTACCCTGCAGCAACTTTAAAATCTTCTCTGCCAGTTCATGATGGCTCAGCCTTGAATCACTCGGAGACCCTTATTAAAGAAGCCCAGGTGACCCCCAGTAAAGCAGAAATTTAAGAGACTACTCTGACAGTTCTCATTGCACACCCTCAAACTATCTGAGCAAGTCAGAGCTGGGAATGATGGAGTCTGGATTGACAGCATATCCTGCACAGAAGAACTGTGTAGGTCATGCTGCCCAGTCACGTGTCTCTTCAAATGAAGGGACCAGTGGCCTGCATCCTGCATCCAGCAGTTCCTGGTGAACTCCTATGACACTGTAGTGTTTTGGACATATCTAGAGACTCCTCTTCACAGGAAAGAAATGTTTAACACATGGGACACCAGGTTTCAGAGCCACCTCACTCTCAGGATTATTTTGAAGACACACTCCCTGATAGTCAAAAAGGAGAGGTAAAAGACCAAGGCTAAGAGCTCCGTAAGTGGCCATGTAGAAAATCCCTCCAGGGTTGCTCCTCACTGTTGCCTAAATCTACTCCCCTTTCTTACTCCTCCTACTCTTCAAAAAGGAGCCAGTTCACCCCAGAGAGTTATGATGTACTACATCCCAATGTGCCTCGGTTTTGGAAACCCTTAGTACCATATTTTGCTTAGGTTGCCATGCTACAGGAAAAAAATAATATTGCTGCCCTGTCTCCTCAGTGTCTCCAGAGCACTTGTCTCCAGGAGCAGCTGTAAAAGAGACAGGAAAAGTGGAGAATGCTAGATGCTTGAAGGCTAGATCCTTGGGTATGGAAAGCAGCTACCATTTGGGGTTTGGACATGGATGCAGATGAACACACATACGCGCATTTTTACGTGTACACCCCATTTCCCAGCCAGCAGAATGTAGTATGTTTCCCCACTGCAACAAACATCCTTCCGGGAACTGTGGGTGCTGCTGAGCAAGCAGTACAGCCCCAGATTATTGATGGCAACTGGTAGAGGGACATAAGACCTAGCTGGCTTTCTCCACAGAAACTGCCTTTTAGCCACTGACTTCTCAGCCTGATCTTCAGGGAGATTTATAAATACCTTCAAAGAAGAAGCTGGGAGCTAGAATCCACAGTACTTTTAGATGGCAAAGCTCATCAACTCTGTAAATGCACTATTTTATTACACAGTATTTCTTATTTCTCATTACTTCTCATCCCTCACCTTTTTACAGGTGCTAACCACCTGTAAAAGTTTTTTCAAACTGCCCAGTTGATTACCAAATCCAAACTAAATTCAAAACATTTGTTCTCAGCCAGTCCTTTCCAGGAGTTTGCTGTTTGTTGTTCGAAATTGAAAAGGAGGCTTTTGTGCCTGTAAGTTTTGCCAGTTTTTTTCAAAACATGTCATTGTATCGAACGAAATTAGTTCTCCCTACAAGCCTATCTGCTTCATGGCTGGTAGAGCATGGTGGTTGCACCAGAGTTATTGCTAGTGCCATGGAGAGGCTGTGCTTTACCAGAGGAGACAGCGTGACTCAGCTGCCAAGAAAGGCAGATGAGTGACAAAAACCTTAATTTCCTGATCAGGCCCAAAACTGTAACTCAGGCAGAGGTGCAGACACACAGTGAGGAGGGAGCAGGCAACTAGGGCAAAGGAACTGCCAGCATACCACACGACTTGGGAAAATGTTTCCTCTGATGAGAATTGCTTCATAAACAAGGGCCCTTAGCCATTTTCATCCAGCCTTCCCCCAGCTAAACAGATTATGATGGAAAAAGATGATACAAATGCCCAGAAAGAATTAAATGATCCTGAGTGGGATAAATGAGCTGACTAAAATGTTGGTGCTATGGGATGCAATCTGTTTAGATCTGACAGAGATCAGAACCAGGGTGCTACTTACCATTCAGGGCCTCTCTGCATGCTGTAGAATATCAGCAGATACTAATGGGAAGTTTAATGGCTAACATGAGATGAGCACACACACACATATATAATAAAGCAGGACAAAAATCAGAGCTGGTGTCTGCTGTAAGCTTGCACAGCTCAGATGAGAAATCAATACATTCCTGCCATCACACAATGCTAATGGCAAGGTACATGGTAGTCGTGGAGGATTTTAATTACCATTCCTGCATGTTTGCTGGGAAATGCACAATGCCGAACACCATCTAGCAGAAACTTTCTCAAAGAGCTTGAATACCATTCTCTGATTCAAAGCGCTAGAAAGACATGCTAGGCTGATAACTAAGTAAGCCAGTAATGGGATATGGAGCCTTTCACCTCGAGGTCACCTTCTAGTGACCCACGGTTATTACCATCTGATTGCTGTTGCCTGTGTGAAATGAGGTGAGGAGCTTCGACCAGTTCCTCATGGCCAAGTGCCTCTATATCACACAAAACCTGATGCTGAGGTTGGTGCTAATTGGCCCTGCTGGTCACCAGCCTCTCCGGGCAGGCTGGGGACCCTGGCTCCCTGCTCCCTGCTGGGAGGGGAATCCCTATAAAAGACATCAGCCCAGTGCCCCCAGGGCTGGAGCTTTTTGAGGGCCCTTTCCTGTTGGCTAGGCTCCTTGGGAGGAGGGCAATTCCTTCTTTGTGAAGGGAGGGTTTAGGAAGGGCTTTCTCCTTTAAGACAGGGAAAAGCTTGCCTTTCTGCAGTTCTCCCAGCTGACACACAATGGCTTGCCACCTCCTCGGCTGCACAGAAATGATAATCAGAGGTTCAGCTAACAGGAGAGAAAGGAAGCTGCTCCCTGCCCTCCCAACCCCCGCCATCGCATGATTCGTGTCACACGAGATGAGGTGGCAGATGGGTCGTTAGGGCCGCATTGGCTTTTTTAACTCCTTCCTCCCCCTCACAGCCCACTCCCAGAGGGATGTGCAGAGGCACACGCAAAGCAAGGAAGCCCTGGCCCAAGGGCTAGTTTTGCCATGGTGAGGAGAACAAGCTGTTGGCAGTAAGGGCCACTCTGTATCATATCAATATCACAGTGTTATATCAGTTGCTTGTTTAAAAGATGGTATCTGTGCTGAGTGAGGTACTTGGTTCTATCACATTTCAGTCAGCAGCTCTTCCAGGCTCCCACATCCAGACAGGGGAGATGTATCTGAGAGGGATGTGGGGTGTCGGCACATCACAGAGGGATGGAAAAAAGAAGTGCCCTCCTGTCCAGTGGCTCCATGTGCTTTACCTCATGGCCATTATTCACACAGATTGGCAGGGACAAAGCTCTCCCCCTCCACCTCAGCATGGACTGCCAGCGTTTGCTTAGCCAAGTAAACTTCAGTGGCCCAACCTCTGTGAGGCAATGCTACTCCTGGTGCAGGGCCAAAACCTGTGAAACTCCTCAGGGTCTCTCGCCACCTCATTTCTTCCAGGATGCTCTGAACTCCAGCAACTCAAGGAACAGCTGCAGAAGGAAGCACATCCCTGCTATGTGCCTGTCTTTGGTGGCTTCTTTTTTACCAGCAGTTGTATGTGCTGTCAAAAAGAGAGAGACTGGCAATCCAAGCTGAGCTCTGCTACTGATTGCATTGCTTCAGTCTGATCCCATTATCCCTGACCTACAGGGACCTGGAGTTATGCCACTGTTTATTACCAGGCATTATTAACATTAGAAACAATAGTTCCTGGCATAGAGGTTAAGGAGGAGTTGGGGCATCTTCAATGAATTCTGTGGCACTTCCAGCATTTTTTGGGAGTGCGGTATTGTTGCTCTTTTTTTATTGTTGTGTCACATTTATTATGTGTGTGCTGCTTGTACTCAATCTGTTTGGCACATTTTAAAAGGCCACACCACGCAAAGGGATGCTGCTCAGGAGAAGGCCATGTGTGCTCTGTTAAGAAAGCCAGTGCTTTGCTTCTGGAGATGTGTTTGGTATAGCATGTAAGCCATGGTTTCGCAATACTGGTACCATCAAGGACTGCACAGCTTTACTGTTGCCTTTGGACCTGCCTTGCAGCCTCCCCTCTAGCCTAGTCCTGGCCCCACATCTCTACCCTACTTGATCCTGCCCCACAGTCCCTGCTGTGCCCTTCCTCCAACTCTGTCAAATCCTTTTTCTCTCCATTGCCATAATGTTATCCAATTGCAGATTCCTAATCTTTACTAAATTAACACATCACATTAACCCTTGTCTCTTGTAGCATCTTCCACAAGAAATACCTGTCTGATGCTGAACAAAAAATACTCATGTCAAGTGTCTGCTTAGAAATAGAAACCCAGCAGCATAAGGTGGGAGTTAGCAATCTCTGAAGGGTCACATTCTGCACTGTAATTCCCATACTAAGTTACCATGAGTATGCAGTTTATCGGTGGTATCTTGCCATCCGTGGGAAGCAGTGGGTGCCTTGCTCCTGTTAAATGTTGAAATGAGGAGAAGCCAGGAGCCCTGATCTCTCATGGATACAAATTCAGAGTGTATCAGGCAAAGTTTGCTGCTTACTATGTTTGACTGCCTGGTGGCAAGCTGCCCCTGCTGCCTCCCATCAAGAAAGGGCTTTCTTGCTCACCCACCTCTCACTTTTTTCCTCCACACCTGATGCTGTCATGACCTGCCATGGATTGAAAAGCTGCTCCAATTTGGGCAGGAGGGACTGGCAAATTTTTGTTGTAATTTAGGACTCATAGATAGTGTCTGCATATACCAGATGTGTAGCTTGCTTTCTTCCTTCATGCCCAGCTTCCAAGAGTTCAAAGCACAGAATTCAGGAAAGCAGAGGCTGTTCTTCATCCTTAGAAAGTTCCTTGATCTAAGCCAGTACAATCCTGACACAGTGAACAATCCTACTGAATTAACAGACATCAGTTTTCGAGAATGTCACCCAACCATCCATTTAACATACCAGTGGTATTCCTTTCCTCATAAAACCAGACACTGCCGGTGTTTCCAATTTAGAAAAGATGTATGAGCTCAAGGATCCCACCAGAGCTACCTGACCTTGCAGGAATCTCCATGGACCTCTGCAACCACTGAACTGTGCTTTGAATGAGCCAGAGTCTTGTGCTTAAGAAAAATACAGTGCTGTCTGCTCTTTCCCTCTTTCATTTGGGAGAGAATTCATCTCGGTTGGTGAAATCTCCAGCTACATGTAGGGTTTTAATCCATTTTTTGCTCATGCAGCTTCTGCGCGATAACTGCAAGTTCCAATCAGACCATGCCATGCCTCAGATCAGAGCAGGAGTCAGGCTTGGCTGCTTCAAGCTGCCAACACTGCACTGGGGGGTCAGAAGCAGGCCCAGGGGATCCCCAGACAAGCAGGATCTGCAGGGCACAGCGCATGGCAGTGCCAGGCTTGCAGGAGAGGGAAAGGTACAGAGGCTTCCCCCTGGGTAGAGGTCTGGCTGGTGGTGACATTTGAGCACTCTGAGCCAGGGAGGAGTGCAGGAAAGCCTTCCTTTTATCCTCTGTTGACATAAAGAGCCTGTGAAGCAGATGTGCAAAGCCATGCTCTTCAGGATGCAGATTGCTCCACAGAATTGAGCTGATCAGTGAACCCCCAGCCCTCCTCCCCATCCGGCTGTACATGTGTTTCAAACGACAATTACATTTGTATTTTACAAAATACACTGCTCTCAAGAGGAGGAGAAGCCATGGTGCTCCCTGCCCCCACTCCTCTGGGCCCCCATTAGGTCTGTTTGCCTGTGATTTCTTCCAAATGACAGAGCCAGTCTGTTAGCAGTTAAGTTAAACAGAGCTTGTCCTGTAATAACCCCGTTCAGGCTGCTAATTGGTACCAGTACCTACTCCCCGCCTCCTCCTTGCTACTGGCAGGGCTCCGTCTGCTGCTCTCCAGGTCAACGAGAGAAGGGGTGTCACCTGCTGGCCTTTGCTCTGGGACAGGGCCTCTTGCCAGGGCACAGGTAGCATTGGCATGGCGAGATGAGCAAGGATGGGAAGGGCTTTTCCAGAGAAAGCAATGACCACATACCCACGAATGTGCTCTGTTCTCCGCTGCTGAAATTGAAGACTGCAGTTGCTGTGCCTCATCTGGCCACAAAGTCATCCTAATCCTCTCCTTATGACTTTGAGTGCATTGCTGTTCAAACAATAATGACATCCCAGCATCACTACAGCAACATATGGCTTCATAGGAGGGAAGGCAGGCAAGGTACTGCTCCAGCTGGACACAGCTGTGCAGTGCTGACCCCATGAGGTGCCCAGCTTCCCTGGAGATGCAGCTATTGTTACTACCAAAATGCTCAGGATTATCTCATAAAAGTCAGCCTTCATATAGCACCATGCACTAGGAACAATTCAAGCTGAGCAACAGGTGAAAATAAAGATCCTGGGAAGGAATGTACTTGCAGCACTTCCCAGTCCCTTAGAGAATACAGGTGACTGGGCAGAAGTCAAGGGTTTTTGTTTGGTGCTCATAGTACTTGGGTTCAAATCCTTTGGATGACTTTTGGGAGTATTATACTATTTCACTTCCATAAGAAACTGTATTTTACTGCTCAAGATACTTCTAGCCATCACATTTCAGTCCCCTGCACAAAATAGGCAAAATAGAATTATTTTTGCAGTAATTTACCTCTCAGAGAACACAATTGCTCAACTGCTTAGTGATCACCCTCTACATGTGAGGAGCCACCCACACTAACACAGACTGAATTTTGAATATTTGCTGACAAGTAACAGGAAAAGAAATGACCAGATGTTTCCATTGATTAAATCAACAAACAAATGCAAAAATGCAAGAATGCAACTTCATAGTGAGTGCCATTCGAGGAAAAGAATGAGAAGGCTGAATCTGACAGGTTGCTCATTGTGAAATATTTGTACCATTCCTATTATTATTAGTCACTTGTACATTTCCAAAGCAGTTAACTCAGTAATCCTCACAGGGCCCGTGGGAGGTAAGACAGTTGTTACCCATTAAGTAGAAACCCTGGTTTGTCAATGGTACCAAATGTATTGGCTGCAGGAAAGCTACTGGAAAAGAGGATGCTCTAAACTCTAGGAAAGTAGGGCTTTGCTAGGGCAGCACAAGATCTTAGAAGTTCTCATTTTGCCTGTATCCAGAGTCAAAATGGTCTACCTGCTGCCCAGAGAGGCTTCCCTGCAGTACGTGCAGTGTTTACAGGCATTGAAGGAGTAATTTGAGTCTGAATCCTTCTATGAAGACCTTTGGTAAGATTGTGAAGAGTGGTCTCATGCCCCTGACAGAGAATCTGTAAGGCCTGATGCTCTTCCCAGTAATTCCTGGGAATTACAGGAACAAAGGGTCGTTATCCTGTATGTTGGCTCATCTTTATGTTGGCTCCCCACAGAAGCAACTGGAAGATCATCCTCGGGCACTGTAGCCCTGCACAGAGGGGACCCTGCCCAGCCTTTGGCCTTGCAGAGCAGAGAAGGAATTCAGCATGGCCTTCCCTCAGAGTTATTCAAAGATCAGGCTCCAAGATCCCACCCTGAACACATTCTTAGGGAGAAAAATTTCTCTGTTCACTGACCAAGTGCTCCCTTCTTTGAGAACAGTGTTTAATGGTGCTCACAAAGCCTCCGTCATCCCCATTAGGCAGGGCTCCAAGCTCCTCCAATCTTCCCCAGCTTCCAGCTCCTTGGACCTGGAGCTATCCATGGTTTGTGAAACACGCCCAGTTCTCATGTTCTTACTCACTGCAAACATCTGACTTCATGCACGTTTCCTGTTTTGGCACTGTAGTGTCCAAATCATCCCATCCCATCACAAAATTGTTCAGTAGCCCCAGCATTCACCCACCTTAGGAACCACCAACACAAACAACGATTGTTTGTTGCAATTTCTGAACTGACATCTTAATTTAAGGAATTTTAGGAATCTCTGCTCAGGAGAGAAAGATCAGAAATGAGAGATGCTCTGGAGAGATACTCTGGAGCTCCAGGTAGCGGAAGAAAAACTTGGTGGATTTAGGCATTGGCAAAGACTGCTGGTGTGCGAAACTGTTCCAGAGAGCCCCAGGAGCATCTCCGCACAGAAGTGATCGATAGCTTCTGTGGCTGAACCAGAGAGAAAGCAGAAATCTGTGCTGTCTGTGAAGCCCAGAGCTTTTGGATCTCAGGAGCAGAAGCTATACAACCAGCACTTTCTGTGTCTCTGAGCTAGTGGAATAGTTTTAGGGACTTTGATATCAAAGGGCAGTGAGAACTCGTAAGTCAAATGGTTCTCATTAGTGGCTCATTTTCTTGGTGTGATGGATAAAAGCGCAGAAAGAGCTAAAGCATCTCCCAGTGTTTGGGTGGAGGGGAAGAGAATAACTACAGATCATCCTTTCCCCAGGAAGTGATTCTAGAGCTTGGCACGATGCTGAAGCAGGGCTGTATTGCACCCCCATGCTGCTGTCCCAGGCTGAGTGCCTGGCAGCACATCTCCCAGCCTTCAAAAGCTAAACAGGGAGAGACTTGGGCAACACCAGCTGTGCTTTGAAAAGCCACATGAGCTTCTGGTGCTTCTGGAGCTTGTAGGGGTCGCCTGGTTTTCTGGAGATTTATCGGGGAAGCTGATATGCCATGCTTGAATTTAACCGGCTGGGAAGCATAAAAAAAAACATATACATAACAATGTTTGCTCCCATTTTCTTGTATTTTAAGAGCCATCAACCTGCCATCAAGTCAGTGGAGCACTACTGCAGGTCTCAGACCAGTCTTGTAAACTGGCAGCCATTAGCAGGCAGTAGTCTGACCGTTCAGTGTTGAAGAACCAGCATTAAAAGAGGACTCTGGAGAATGGTCACAGGGCTGAGGGTTGCGCTGATGAAGAATTGTTCCTCCCAATGGCCAAATGGTGATGTAGCAAATCTTCACTAGTGGTAGAGAAGAAACTCATATGTTTAGAGCAGCTGCAAAAAAACTGGCCATGCTGACCTTCCAAACGATAGTGAGAATTCTCTGAAATACCTAAGACACTCTTGGTGCCCTTGCATCCGGCTGTTTGCATGCTTAGGGTAGATCCACTGCTTTGGGATCCATCCACTTGAAATCTTTACCGTGAGGGTTTGTTCACTCTTCTGAACACTCACATTTTTTGGAAAGCAAGGTGCAGCCCATGGAAACAAGGTCTAGTCTTTCCAACCACAGAGCGCGAGCCCTCTTTGAGTCCAGCTCACAGCTGTGAGCCATGACAGATTGTAAATCTGAGGGCTGGAATGGGAGACCATCTGGGTGGCCACCAGAGAGGGCTGGGGGGAGCTGTCAGGGGCACCGCCTGGCTTTTGATCCGCCCTAGGAACTGGCAACGTTCAGCAGGCGCTAATACGCTCTTTTAGCAATTCTCAGCAATCAGCTTCCTGTCATAGCTGAAGGAGGGAAAAAGTTACTTGATCACAAACCTGAGAGAGCTGGTGTTGAAACATACCTTTTGCTTTTTTCTGAATTTCTTTAAACTATAAAAGAGGAAGGTAGGAGGGAAATACAAAGAAATATACACCAAATATTCACTCTACAGATAGAACTCCCGATTAACTCATGGTATGTTTTCAAACAGATTATTTGCCTTTGGGTTCTCTGCTTTCTTGAGATTACACATGATTTGGAAAAGGGATTCTAGTCTCTTGAGATCACTCAGGCAACCATCAGGATAGACAACTGTGGCTCCTTCTGCTGGAGGCTCGTCCAGCCTGTTAGATAGCTTCACCTTTGTGTGCAGCCTTCCTGTATAAAACAGATAGAAAACTGCTTCATGGAGAAGAGGAAGCTTAGAGCCTCAGCTCATGCTGCAAAGCTGTGGCTGGGAACTAGATCCAGATCCAATGATCCCAAATGCCTTAGCTGTAAGAGTCTTATTGTGAAATCCTTTGTTTGAGCTGTCTTTTCATTTGCATGGTGCTGTTTCTGCATTTGATGGACCACCCTAGAACACGTTGTCTCCTCAGCCCAAAAGTGGATCTATCATTTAATTACTGTCAGAGCATGAACTCCCTTCACTTGCTGAGTGAAGCAACTTGCTTCACAAAACTTCCTAAAGAAACACTCATTGGCTGCAGAGAAAATGATGCCCAGTTAAAATTTAATTCACAAATGGGAAAAAAATTCCTCTAAAGACTGACCATTTGTATCACAGCTGTCTTAAGGGGAAGAGAGACTAGAGACTTGCTGCGCTTTGTACTTGAAAATGCAGTCAGTCCCTAACTCAAAGATTTATTGCTCAGGCAGGGTCCCACTGGAGGCTCAGCACTCCCTGGCCTCTATGATGTGAATGGAGCCACAAGTCAGGTGGCTTTCCCAGTATCATGCTTTGAATCTAGCTGATTCAAGTGCAAAACTGAAAACTCCTTAGCTCTGTTACAGCTCCTGACCTGTGGGACAGCCCTGCCTCTCTAAATTTAATAAACTCTTAAATGGGACCAGGTGTGCAGCATACGCTAAAAGAGTCCAAGGGAAACCTCCCACTCACTGGTAGCCACAACCATGTTCTGTAGGTCCAACCACCAGTGTCACAAGAACACATAGATATGTCCTCTACCACCAAAGTATGTGTTGCTGTCCTTGATCCTAAACATGCAGGTTGACTTTTAATTAGCAACACACAGCCCAGAAGAATGGCAAGATGTGTCTGAATTTACTTTTATCTTAATTGCATCAGGTAGTTGCCTTCTGACACTGATCACTGACTCTGAAACTCTTGGCACATCTCATGCTAATGGAGTGAGGCTGCAGCTGGCAGCTCCTCCTCCCAGGCTTACGCTGGGCTCTTATTCACCAGCCTCTGAGTAGCACCTGCTGCAGGCAAAGCCTCCTGGGAGTGCCAAACTGGTCCAGGGTTCCCGTGTGGGAGAATAGGATGCTCTACTGAGTCACCTCAGTGCTGGCAAGCAGAGGAGTCACAAGGCTGCAGTGGGATGGGGAAAGGGTAATTGAAAGGGTGTGAGGTTTACACAAGGATCATCCATAGGGTGAATCTCAAGACTGGATTTGTCATTGAGAAATCCCACTTTGTTATTCCAAATTACCTTGGTTCCAGTTCAGTTCTGTGTGGGTGGAGATGTATGTAAATGTGAATGCAGTACGTGTACAAACAGGGCACAGCCAGGCTGACACCTCTACAACCATCTGGCTTCCCTCACACTTGCTTCTGGCTCCCCTGTGCCAGGGACTGGTGTGACCCCACTGATAAGCGGGCACAACTTGTCACAGCACAGCCCATTCTACCATCCTTAATGCTGGCTGGGAATGCAAAATGGGAAACTGCAGGGCTAGGGGATAGACAACATCCCTTCCCCACCTGCCTCCTTATTCCAGGAGGTTGCTGAAGCCCTGGCTCACACCAGCCCCACTCCTCTCTCTCTTCAGGCTTGCTGTATTTCTTCTCCCTGCCTAATTTCCCTGTGAGGGAGTGTGGCCAGGCTTGCTTCCTCTCCCAAAGCAGATGTGAGGTTTGGGACTGCAGCTCTCGGAGAGCTGGGCTATGTTGTCCTGTACGAAAGCCCAGCCATGTGGTGGCCTTGATGTTGCAGCACAAAGTGAGTTCAAAATGGCAGGGAAGTACTTGTGTTGAGCACATCTCCCTTGTTAGACTGGGTGGCCCAAGCCTGCTGACAGCTTTAATTTAGGATCTGATGGTGGCTCTCTACACACTGTGACTGCCTGTTGGTTTGACTGAGCTTGAAACACATCCCCTTCACTCCCCATGGCATAGCCTATTCGGGGTCACAAAGAAAAAAAAAAAATCATGCATCCCCAAGCTCCCCTCCTCCACTTGCCCTTTTCCTCTTGTCTTGCAGCCTAGAGAGCATTGTAGAGAAGTTTCTGAGGTCCGAGATCCTGGAAGCAGCAGGATGACAGCATCCCTGCCTGCAAGAGCCTCAGAGTTAGAAGGTGATGTCCAGTGGCCTTCATGGAGTCCATGCCCCAGGAAGGAGGCAGCAAGGTCTGCAGCTCTCCAGACGGCCCTTGGCACATGTGAGCAGCCCTACTCCCCCTTCCATAGACTGGTTCCTTGGACACGAATGTGCACTGTGGCAGAAATAGGGGCTGTGTACGGGAGAGGCTGAGCTGGAACAGGCACTGGGGGCTGAGACAGCCTTCTTGGTGATTACTTTTCTTTATTTAGTATGTACTGCGGGAGGGCAGCTCAGACCTAGCACTTGCCTTTCTTCCCACATTAAATGCCATTGCTCCAACTCTACATACCCAGGTGCTAACAGACTAAATAAGATGAAGGAGCAGGGGGTGTGTAATTGTGATACCAATATATGTCACAGCTTACACAGCAGATAATCAGTGTGTGCCAAAAAGGCAGTGGCAAATGGCTCCCGGAGGAGATTTCTCCCTAGAAGAGCAACATTTCACACCACCAGCCTCTGTAATGAGGGGAAAACTACGCATCCTTAGTCCCAGGGGTCCTAGCAGGAGGTGTAAGCACAGCTCTCCTGCGGTAGCCCTCAAGCACAGCAATTTGCCTAACTCGGGGCAGTGGATACACCTCATGCCTCCTCAGTTTGTTTTGACGCTCTTCAACTGCGAGACTGTAATTAAAGAAAAGAAATGAGTTAATTCTGCCAAACCAAAGGGTTTGATATTTGATTGCAAGTTTTGGGAATAGAGATAAAATGGGTTTTTTTCTCAGCCATGACCACTTAGAGTTTGGCTGATACACTTCCCACCACGGCAGTGCAGTCTTTCAGAGCACACTGCTTTCTTAAGCCATATTTTTGTTTTGGGCTGTGGGGTTTTTGTGATGGGTCTGATGTTTCCTCGTCAGATTTGGGAGCTGTGTGTCTGTCCTCAAAACTGCTGAGCATGCCTCACAGGCCCCCTTCTCTGCACACCTAAGAGTTGGATTTTAGGTATTGTTTTCTATTGCTCAGGGGCTGAGAAAATGCCAGTGATATAGGGCAGAGCTTGACAGAGAATGAATTTCTCTAGAGGAAAGAGAGAACCGCAGACGCCTGCCCTTCTATTCCTGTTTACCTTTGCTTTCAGGAGGTCAATTAAATTGTGGGCATAAACTTACATTGCGGTTTGCAAACTGATACTCACCAGAAGGTGTTCTGGCGTCACAGAGCATTTTGTGTTTCAGTTTCTTCTTTCCCAGCTCCTTTATTGCTTGGTAATAACTTGCAACACGTATCACAGCAACGTTATTTGCACAACATTTTTGCAGCATCACAATTAAATTTGGTCAGCAAAATTCCCATGAAAATGTTACTCATGTGGAATGACCGACAACCCGTTTCGAACTTGGACTTTCCCATTTTTTCTGTGTGGTACAGCTGCAGGATTTCTTCATAAGCAGTGATTGAAAGGTTCATAGTTTTTAATTCTGTGTATGTTGAGAAAGGGNTCCCCTTTCACATGAGACACAACCACCCCATGGAACTTATTGCTGCAGGATATTGTGGGAAACAACCATCTCAGTGGCTCAAACAGCACAATGGGTGATAAGAAGCCTCTCATGGTCAAATACAGTGGTCTAGCCAAAGCTCCATCTCTTCATATGTCTGCAGTGCAAGCTGTCAGGTGCTAAAAGGGTACAGAAGGGAAAAGATCTCTCTGTCAATGCCCAGTTTTCATACTCCAGTTGCTGTCAAAGCTACGAGAATGAACTAGGTGCACTTTTGACCTGAACCAGTATAGCACTTACTTCAAATTTACACTGGCTGGGAGTCAAGCCTAGTTTCTATCACAGTGTGTTGTGCAATTCTTGCTCTCATTTCCAGTGTTGTCCCCCACCACCCCATCCCACAGAGGTTAGTGAGTTTGTATCTCAAGGAAAAGACAGAGTATTTTCTGACGGTAGTTGCATTTGTGCCACCAAGCCTTGCCCAATTTTGATTTTGAGTTCTTACTCAGGGTACTGCTTGCACTTCAAAGAAAGTGCTTACATGCAGCTGACTTTAACAGATATCTTGGAGTGAGGCTTCATCAGCTCTCCATCCATGTGATGGCTGTACCCTCATTTTATCATCCATTTTCTTGGCATTGGGCTCTAACAAAACCTCTCTTAGGCTTTCCCTTTCCATGGACACTGTCCTGACACAGAACCCAAGAGCTGCTATCTTAGGTCCTCAAGTCAGAAGGAGCATTTCTTTGCTGGACTGAACTAAGGAGAAGAGTCAGCAAACTCAAAAAGAGCTTTCCAGCAAGAATCGATGGGATGTAGTGTGTTTTTCAAATTCCCTTAGTGAAGTCTTGAAGTCAAAGGCACAGGTTGGTAGATCTATCAAGTAGAACTGTCTGGGATTGTTGGTATTTCTGTCGACTCATCATCCAGGCTCTTCTACAAATCTGCACTGTTGCATTTGTTGGCAAGTCTGTATTCTTAGTATCTTGAGATCCCTTGCGTTATACAATACTCCTGAATTTCCCTGATCACAGAGGTTGGCATGCTTGCAACCAAACCTGATATTACTTATCCTTAATTCCACATTCCTCCCTGGCAAGACTCCCTCACTGGTCCAGCAGCCCTTCTTCACTGCCATGTGCTGATTGCTTTAATGATCTAGAAAGGAAAAGGTACAATACTACAAGAAGGATGTGTAATGAGGTAAGGAAGATGTATAATGAGATAAAAGTGATGCAAATGCCTCCTGGATAAGAAAGGACTTGACAAAGCTTGCAGAGTCACTCCTCAGTGGTTCAGTGAAGAGGGATCCCCTTTACAAGAGAAAGTCAGAGTGATGAAAACAAGTAAAGGCATCCTGGAGCCTTTCTCTAACTCATGGACTTTATGGGGCTCTAGATGATATGTGACAATGATCAAGGAGGAGGCTGGCACTTGTAGTCATGGACCACAGCTGAGGTCCCAACACCTTTGCATCAGCTGCTATGAGCTACAGATCTGATCACCCATCCCCATGGGAGATAACACAATGATAGTGGCAAGACCCTGAGCATTCCAGGATGAACATTCCCTCAGGAAGGAGAAAGGGAGTCATCAATATGAGTGTGCCAGTGGTCTTAAAAGGGACAGTTGGGAACTCATGCCTTTTTTCCTTATAAGCACAAAAGTGAAAGAAGTAAAAAAGTTAAAGAATGGGGAATTCCAGTGGAATACACATGTTTTAACACCGGCCATAAACTCAGCAGTACTCAGAAAGGGCCTGGGTAGCTAGAAGGCACAGGGCCATTGCAAATAACAGTAAGTTATGCAATTTTTCTTCTCATTCTTGTTGCTGGCTTCTGAGAGTTAGCCTAGGGAGTTTCCCTCTCAGGGAGGAGGGGAATGTCTGACTTCAGTTATCTCTGTACCATCAAGCCAACTTCTGTAATTCTGAAGGCAGTCAGCAAGGCTCAGAAACTCCAAAAAATGACCACTTGCCAGAAGGAGTACGAGTTATTCTGCTCCAGGACCTGTCTTTGGCTGCTCACTGACTGAGCTGCTTAGCTGGCAGGTATACCCCTGACAGAGGGTGGAGAGCAGAGATATGCTTACTCCACACTTGAGCCCTCCAAGCCCTGACATCTTTTCTAGGAAATCTGGTGCTGGCCACTGTTGGACATAGTTGGACTGTCGGAAAGGGATTCATTCCATGTGCGTATTTCCAGTGATCATCTTTCTTTCTTTTCTCTGGTGCTGCAAGCACAGTTTCAGGCTTTGGCTCCTTCACCTGCCATGACCTCCTATGCTCTAATACCTGCAGCTTCTGTAGAGAAACCTGGAGCATCCTGCATTTGATTGCCTGATTCCACCAGCTACAAGTCTGGGGATTACCTGGCTGTCATGGTGACAGTCTGGAATAACACCTGGCCCTTCAGGGTGTAGGAAGAGGGTTAGATAGCGTCAGAGTGATTTGAAAGAGAGGCAGAAGATTGTCAGCTCCAGAATCACCATGGGCTTTGTGTTGAGCCAGCTTGGTGGAATCAGCAGTTCTTAGGACTTCTCAAGACTGTCATACCCCACCTGTCTAGGGACTCCAGCAGCTTTCAGTATTTTGCTTTATTTTGCTTTATTAATCAAGTGTTTTCTTGTGGCTTTCTCTTAGCTGCAGTTACAGCCTGTCTAGTCATTAGCAGCTCCAGGCTGACACACAAGCAGAGAGAAGACTGCTCACCACTCATCAAATGCTGAGCTTATTTGCATGCTTTCAGTTTTTGCGCAATTTTTAAAAGTGCAAACAGACGTCTTGAGATTTTTATCTCATTACCTTCATATGGCTTTTATCCTCATTAAACATTCAAAGAAATACTACATGACACCAAGTTTTCGGTCCAGCAACTGTAAGAAGCCCCATGTAAAGAACAGCCAAAGCCAGGTAGCTTGGTTACACATAAAGCCTAAATACTCCAGGACTGAAGTGTTATACAAACTGGAGTCTTAACAGATCAGGCTGATGCAAGCTACAGAAAACTGTTTTCCTTTCTTGCATGCTCTTCTTTCATTTACAGCTCTGAACATCTTGGTATGAAACTCCCTGCTCTCTCTTCTGATGGACTGCTTGCCTTCAGTGCATGTTGTGTCAGCCCAAGACATTGTCTCTTCAGAGTAGTCCTTGTGGCTGGAAAGTGCTCTTGCTGATGTGCTGCAGGCACATGGATGGGGGTGGCACCCCTGGTAGGCTTCCTATCAGGCATTAAAGGGTTCCTGGTGAGTCTGGTGTCCAGGCACCATGTCCAGCCTGTGCTGCCTGCCACACAGCCCGGTGGAGGATTTGAAGTGGACTGCAGGGTATTGTAAGAGTAAGTATGGGACGCATAGGGAGTTGCAGCACTGCAATACTAGCCATTGGAAGCTAGGCTTCCTTAACTCTGCTGCTCCCCATAGATTTAACTTCACTTACTGGAGCTCATGCCTCAGAGCAGTACCTGCACCTTCACAGGGGACCATGCTGGTGCTCCTCTTTCAACAAAAATACCTCCTGCTTATTTGAAGCTGGAATTGAACAAACCTTCCTTCAAGCTGCTTTATATTGCATTTAGTCCAGGCATCAGCAGGAAATTCATCTGCATTTCTCCATTATCGTTCAAGCAACCAGGAACTGCAGCAGCATTCCAAGGTGAGGTCTGATCTCTTCACTCACATCATCAACTTTCACAACACCATAAAATGGTCCTGTGCCACAACAGACAAGGGGGCAAATCAGACAGACCTCTCCACTGTTCTGCCCAGGTGACAAGCACTATTTGTAGACTTCACTCTCTATGGGCTTTGACTGAGCCACACAGAGCCTCCCACAAACAAAGGGGAGGAGACAGATTCTGCTGTGAAGCACTCAGCATGTGTGGAGACAAAAGAGTGATGGGATCTGAGAGGAAGCAAATAAAAAAGCTTTTTTTTTTTCAAGATCACAGAACAGGTCATCAGCAGCATTAGGTAACACAATACTGAACTAAATACCAAAGTGCAGGTGCTTCCTGTAGGACTCCTTCTGTAGATAATTTAGTCTATTGAGCAGGTTTTGTTACAGAAATATTTAGGAAGATGCTCACTGCTTTGATATGGGTTCACAGGCACATCAAACATGTTGCAGCTGTGTATCGTTAGAAGTGAAACGAGCAACTGACAGTGTAGAGTGGGGCAATCTGTCAAACTCATAAAGCCATTTTTGATTCCCATTTCTAGGAGTAAAAGAAACATTTGTGCAATCACATAAACTGTTAAACATTCTTGCATCGTTATGCTGTTAACTCCCTTCTGTACCAGATGGAGGAAGGGCCATTAGACCTTTATCCAATCTGATTTTTGATAAGATTCTTTAAGACCCCTGTAAATCTTGTCAGAAAAGGTATTTGGCATTAAAAAAAATTGCTTAGGTGAGAAAGCTGGAATGTGGGATGGTGCTCTTCAGAAAGACCCTGCCCTTCTGGAGCATCCTGTCCATAGTCTACTATGTCTGCCAAGGCAATTCTGAAGAAATAGCCCCATTGCCCAGTTTCCAAAGAAAATATCAATCTAAAAAAATCTTTTTCTTCAGTTTTTCATTCCACTAAAATATTGAGCTGGAATATTGAGAAGGGATGCATAGATTTTGCTCTGGTTATTTGCAGAGCTGTTTCACATCAAGATCACTGTTTCATCAATAGAAATGTAAATCACAGCTGAGCCAGTAGAAAAGGTGAAACAGCTAAGATGGCAGGAATCCATTGTTTCAAGCCTTTTGCTCAGAAAGCTTTTTCTATTTCTTTTCACTGACATCTCATATGTCATTTTTTCTATTCTTTTTTTTCTCACAAAACATAATTAACTTAATCAGATTTTTGTTAAAGGAAGGAGCCCAGAGATAGGCTGAAGCCTCTCCTAAGCGCCTTTCTGTCTGGGAGGAATCTGAGTCCCAAATGCTGAATGTTCCAGTCTGGCATGCTGAATGTCACACAAATATCAGCAGTAGTACAAGAGAAATGCTTTGGTGAATCATTGGACAGTGCTGAGACCGCTAACAGTTCAGTCCCATCCTATTAGCAGCCCAGTTAAAAAAAAAAACAGCCTGAAAATTATCCAATGTAAAAATATGTAACAAATTAATTTAGTGCAGACCTCCTAAGATTAACAAAACACACCCTGAACTTACTTTTATAAACATCTGTGATTACAACTGGTCTTTTTAGAGGGTTCAGAATTTGCACCCTGGGTAGACAACTACTTAAAAAAGGAAAATTCACCGGGCTTTGTCTGTCTACACTTTATACTTGATCCACTTAGCTGCCTAGTTTTTTTTCTGGGAACAGAGGCATGCACCACTTTCATCGTATCAAAGCAAGGCTCTCCCCACTCTCCAGACAGGGAGATTCCTAGGGAGAACAGAGATATCTAAGGGGATCAGAGAGATATTTTAGGCTGTGGACCTGTCTTCTGCTGAGCAGTAAATTGCAATATCATCTTCTCTAAATGAGAAAATATCCACTCATGCAACACCAGGTGGGCTACACTCCGTCCACAAAGGGGTGCAAATCCCACTTGTTCAAATATCCAGAAGAAGTGTTTATCATGCACTACTCAAGAAAGAGAAGCAAGTATCAGGTTTAGAGCTTACTGCCTAAATGACCCAATATGAAATGAAAGAAACTGCCCTTTTCAGAAAGGCAGTATCAGCACGAGAGATAATTTTTGGGATTTTAAGGCCAATGAGGCCTACATAGTTCATGGCACAGACCAAAACACCAAGTCACAAAGCAGGAGCTCAGTTATATCCATACCTTACAGAACCTTGTGCTGTGTTGGCAAGTAAAATCAATTTAAATAAGGGAGAGACGCATAGTTGGTGTCTGCTTGAGGCTATAAAGCAGTGCTTAAATTTGCACGTAAGTAAGGAAATACAGGCCTAAAGGAAAGAAATGTGAAGCTGACACAGCGAGGTGGCTGCAGTCATGGCTCGTGTAGCAGCAGTACAAAGGATGTCTGCAAAAGAGTGGATGATGAAGTGAGGTTCAGTGGCACATAGATTTTTTTTTTTGTACACTGCTTGTCCAGTTCATTTATTCCATGTCGGCTGGTGTCAGCTATCCCAAAGATTTCAGGATGCTCCTCTGCCATAGGTTTCCAGAGTGGTTTCAGTGTGAAGTCGCTGTCTACCTTCACCAAGCAGTCACAGCCACCAGCCTGCAGTCACCTGAAACATCCGTGTCCCCGGCAACTTCTCCATAACCACGGCCAGCCAGTCTCTTTGTTGAACAGCTTCCCCTTGGACCGACACAATGATAGTTTCCCCACGTCTGTCATGCCTTCTAGCCAGGGGCCCACTTGCCACAGCTGGAACAGGCCCTGCCCTAGCTGGGGCCAGGGACAACAGCCACAGCGGGCACAAAATGAGGGGTGGTTCAGACAAAGCCAGTGAAAACACTGCGGTTCACACCAGGAAGACAGACCCAGTCCTATCGTACTTGAGCTCTGTCCCATGCTTTAGAGGTACACCACCTCTTTTCCCTTCTCAGCATTTCTCCAACGTCCACTAGAGCACAGGGTTCCCCAGCTGGCCTGTGTCCTCCTAAACACATCAAGCCAGAAGCACCTTGGCCACAGGCAATATTTTTCATTCAATTTTTTGTTTGCTTTATTAAAATACTAGCAGTAAATACATTAATTAGTAAGATAGAGCAAGTAGGAAACACTAGGCAGGATGGAAAGGTTTTACCAGCTATAAATACCAGATAGAATAAACAGACAACTGCGAAGCATGGGCTGCGAGGCTGGTTTTCACATGGAGCCAGCACCTGCTGCCGGGAGACTTTGCTTTTAAAACAAAAATTATTTACAGTGATGGACTCTAGGCTAAGAGCTCTGCCACTTTCTGGGAAAACATTATTACTTAGTCATCACTGGCAGGTGTTTTTTTACCTCCTGTGCACTACCTGACCTACTCTGCATGCCAGAGGCAAGGTAGGGCTTTTGGCATGGACTTCCCTGACCCCAAAACCCTGGGATGTGCTGGCAGCCTGGGCAGCTGCTTGAAGTTTAGCAGGGTGGGTCACAGCACATTAGCTGAGCCTACAGGGGGCTTAGGATATTTCACAGAAATGGAGATTTGGGGAACAGGAGGCATGGTTAGACAGGGGAGCACATGGAGGGCTCTGCCCTCCGAGCACACAACAGGAGGGGATCCTGAAAGGTCAGAGGGAAACATGCACTGATGTTATGGATGAGCCTTGGAAATATTTCTGAACGGGGGATAGAAAGGATGCAGGGGATTGTCCTGAAATGTCTACAGAGCATTCACAGAAAGGCTTCCCAGGGAGTGGGGACGGTAACTCTGAGCAGACCCAGCACAAGTTGCTGGAAGCACATATGGGGTGCAGAGGCTCAAGCATTTTGTCTTCCCATGAAGACAGGTTGTCAGGGACAGGAGGGATCACCCAGTACGAGTCTCAGAGTGGCTGTCCCAGGTCGATGTGTGTTGCAGTGAGCATGTTCCTGCAGACACTGCAATGACTCCTCCTGGCCTCAAGCCCCCACTCCAAGATCCTGCTTTCCCCCAGGCAATAAAGGCATGCATGCTTTTCTCGGCCACGAAGACATCACAGCCCCTTAAGAAGGTGACTGTACTCACCACCACCCTGGGACAGTCCCTGTGGGTGAGGTGCTTGGGTGAGTGTGGTATTTTTCAGTCAAGTCTCCACCTGAATGAAGAAAAGACAGGAATTCTTAGCCTGACTAACGCTCTGCCACTGAACTTCAGCCATCACTGCAGTTGAGCTCAGTAACTTGTTTTTATCTCCCAGAAAATCAGCCTGTCTGGACACCAAGCCATTAAGAGATGGTGAGCCCCACACAACCTCCACATGTACTCCGTTTCAATGTGTGCCAGCACCTCCCGTGCAACATGCCTCATTTCTTATTTATATTTGCCAGGCTTGAAACAGCAACCCCTGTTGCTTGTTATGCCTCTCTCTCCCAGATTAAAGAGCCCTAAAATGTCACCCTTTCAGTGTTATCATCTGCCCTCCGCTATTATTGCCTCTCAGTAAATAAAAGGGACTTCCCAGTCATTATTTTATACCCCACAATGACAGAGCTTTTTCAGATCAATTAGTTTTCACTCCTCTTATCTACCTTCAAGCCTCACCTCCCTTTCAGTGTTTCCATTGCATGCTCAGGGACCCTTTCTGTGTCGTCTCTGACCTCTGGGAGAGGAGCTGAGCTGACTCAAAAGGGGAGCTTGGTGTGAGGACATCTGATCTGCTTACAGACCAGCCAACCTAATGTGGAACACGGATGATGCCTTTGTGCGTGTCTGAGCTTCTCACTGCACATCCTGGGAAGATAACGATTGCTGGCTTGCCTGTAAATTTACATCCCCTTTAGCATGATCAGCTTGTACAAGACACATCAGTTTTTGTGACTGGGTCACCTATCCCTAGATCTATCTATAAGCACTTTCATCCTCTACCTTCTGCACAGTTACCTTTCAATAAGAACCTCGCAACTGAACCCTCTTTCTCTTTCTATCCTGAAATATGTAAAAACATCATGGCAAAATCTTTTTCTGCAAACAACTGCAAAAACTAATTTGACTGGGGATGTTCTTTGGATTTTCTCCCTCTCTCTCTTCCAAATTAGTATATTTTTATTTTGGCAAGTACCCACCCTATTCCCACCCAACACACAGAAACCAGAAACTAATCTTAAGTGGGTCAGACCAACTTCATTGTCCATCTTGAGAGAAGTTTAAAATGTAAGCTGTCAACAACGCTTAGTTAAAAAGCACACTGAAGGCCATCAAAGGCCAGTTTGGACTATATGACAGTGAAATCTCTTTTAAGGAATGGTAGGAAACTGTGTTTAGCTTTTAAATATAGTTTTTCAATCCCCTGCTATGGTTTTACAAAGTAGGAGCAGCATCACTGTTCCCCAAAATATCCTAACCACATCATGTTAGAAATCAAGCTTTACTACTTCACTTTGTTTCCTAGCTACCAACATTTTTTTTTAGCTTAGTAGTAGAGATGAGCAGTGAAATTTGGCATTCAGACTGCAACTTCATAAAAGCCTTAAAAAGCCTCATGCATATATACATATCTATCTATATATACATCTGTAACAATTACAGTTGCTACCATAGTTCTCTTTTCAGAAATCTTTCCGTTACTACTGCCTCCATCCTGGTTATCCACTCATTCCCATCCTGGGGCCCTGCCAGGCCTAGTCCTGGACACCTCCCAGCTCTGCCCCTGCCTCACAGCCCCCTCCATCCCAGCCCCCCACCTCTGCCCTACACCCTTTTCCCACCCCAGCCCCATCTGCTGTCGGAGCATTATCTCTTCTCTCCTCTCGCCCTTTCCAGCTCTACCAGTCCCTTTACATTCATCACATTAAAGAAAACATTTCATGGTCATCTCTTTTATCTCCTTCAGTGAACAGTTAATCAGAAAAAATGCTTTCATGTTGCTAAATCAGGGCCAGTGGGCAAAGCCAGGCTGACAAGAGACATTTTCCTCTGCTACTAACCTGGGCTAAACAGTATTAATTACAGAAGCTGGGCTTTGATTACTGAAGTGTGGTGGGGCTGGCAAGAGTTCCCTCCTCCCCCTCTGCTCCCTTGCACCACAGACCCACACTGTGCCTCCTTACCTGCCTGCCCTTTGCCAGCATCCCCATTTCATGTCACAGCACAGCTGCAAGTGGGACCCCTAAATCTTCACCTGGGCTGCTCAGACAGTAACTCTGGGAGAGTCAGGTCCCTGGGCTGGAGGACAATCCAGCTGGGTGGTTGGGTTGTCCCTGTCCTTGCCTCCCCCATGCTTGTCTGCCCAAGGCAATGTCTTTTCCAGGACAGAAACTGCTTCTTTTTATGTGTTTCCAAGAACCTGAGTTCTGGGAGGCAACTCACAGTAGACATCACCCCATACAGTGTTTCTCACCCTGTGGTCTGTCAGATGTCAAAGGGACTGCAAAATGACTGCAGACAATTTCTTGGGACAGACATATCCATCCTCACATATGCTACAAAGGAGCAAAGACAACAGGCAGTGCGAGCAGAAGGCAAGTTGAGGACAACGTGCTACAACTCAGTCTTCCATGGGGTGGTCCAAAGGTGTTTACTGCTTTTTCAAAGAAAGAAAGAAAAAATTGGCCAGACTAGCCCCACAGACACAAGAGGCCCATCTCTGCACACCTCCAAGGACATTATGAAGGAAATGATGCTGTGCCCCAATCTGTGTTGGTAATAGTATCTGCCACGTCTCCCAGGTGGAAGGCAACAACCTTCCATCCCAAAGACGGTATCAGCAAACAACTGGTTACCAATTTTGCTGAATTGGCTTCCCACAAATTAGCAAAACAGGCCAAATCCCCAAACAAAATGAATCACAGTTGAAACATTCTGCTTTTTAGAAAGAGAATGACACTAACTTCTTTCCTCATCCCTCTCCAAGCTGAGCAGGACTTTACAAAAGCGACCACAGGAGGAATTTTCAGGGCGGTCACTCTGTTTCAGAGACCTTCCCTTGGGATGGGTGGCACTGTTTGAGGCCTGAGTCAAGCTGTGGTTTAAGCTGATTAAGGTGACTGTCTCTGGTGACCCATGGTGCCAAGCCCTGATCCCATGCAGCTCGTGGGCAGCATAATGGGAGCACAACATTCCAGAAAAAAGGCACCTCCAGATTCACTACAAAACTCGTCTGGAGCAGCCAGGCAGGACAGTATTTTTAAATACTTTTTTATCTGTTTTGACTGTTTATTGCTGTATATGAAAACCTGTTTCTCCAGCAAGAGTGAGCTGGAGTGTGAGCACAACTGGATGACCTTTGAAAGTTGGGGTCCCACATTTCCATACTGATACTGAAGAACTGAAGACCCTATGTTTTTCCTCCTCCTCCTCTTCCTCCTCTGTGCTGCATCTGGTTTCCACAGGCTCACCCTGCCTCCTGAGTCAATGCTTTGCTCTATCCTGTACAAGCACAGAGGGAAGCAGAAGGGGTAGATCTGGTCCATTTTTCCCCACACACTCTGATCTTCTATGTGCTCTTCTCAAGGACACACGGATCTGGTTTTCCCAGACAGCAACAACAGGCTGGACTCTCCACCAGGGCAAATCGGCACATGGCCTTGGAGGTCTGCCAGCATGGTCTAGCCTCTTAGACACATTTCCCCTGAAAAGCAAAGAGTAGGAGAATTTGGAAAACACCTGGGGTGATCAGGGCCCAGCAACCAAAGTCAGCTAAACCTTGGTATAGCAGTAGCTTGCATGGATCCAAATGCTCAGGACAAGCTTACTCCAAGTTTTTTGGGAACAGGGTCCTTTGGACTACCTGGATCTCTAGGGCATAAGACCTCAGACTTGTCAATAGGTTCATTCCCACCTTCAAATTACAGTGTAGCACTTAGGAGAATGAAATACCCAAGTAACCCAACTAGGTAGCTGTCCCCAGGCTACTCCTCTCTATATTCAAGTGTGTTCTAAGCTGACAGTGGTGTATTTATAGAATACAGGATAGCAGTTACTGTGCAACACCCTGAAAGAGCTGTTGAGGAGGCAGAAATAGGCATTTTGCTGTCCAGGAGGGCAGTACAGAGCCTAGGGGATAAACACATCCTCAGGCAGCATGCAATAGTGAGGGAACCTAAGGCTTGAGTGGCCATTGCTGAGTTTAGAGTCTGTTGATATGAGTGACAGCTCAGAGTCCTCATCACAGCATAGTTCAGACTGCAAACAATGCAGTGGCTTTTTATATTAACTTCAGATATTTAGAACTCTCTTCAATGTGAGAAAGATGAGAAACTTTGTTTTTTTTTCTTTTTTTACAGTGAAAATGTAGAAGATAAGAAAAGCCTGGATCAAATTAAGCCTTCATCTCGCCCAAAGTTTTCTGGCAGGCCAGTTTTTGGTTGCTTCTGAGAGAAAGGCAAGAAGCTTTGCATCAGTGGGATAATGTGCTTCCAAAAGAGTTTCTTCCTCAGAAGTTGTCTCTCTTGCTTAGAAGTTGTCTTCTGCCTTGAGGCACGGTGGCTTCTGTCCAAAGCTACTTGATTTGACTTTGTTCTTTGTTTATTTTCAGCTCTGCAGGCTGTCACTGTGAATAATGGGTCTTTGGTGCTGGAACACAATTCTCAGATGAATATTGTCTTCCATGGTAAATTCCAGGGCTGCTCAATTGCAGAATAAATCTTACCTTCACGGAGGGGCTGGCTGGTGCCTTTGGAAGTGGGACAGGGTGCCTGTACAGCACCTCTCTGTCTGTGCACAGAAGGTCATAACTCCTCACCGAAGTTCTGCCTGTGAGGGCAAGGCCATCCTCCAGCATGAGCAATGAGCTGGGCCTGCCTGAAGCTCTCCTGAGCTCCACACTTGGAAATCTGCTGCCACATGGTGGCATACACTCTCTCTTCCTGGCCCTAAGAGTCCCTTCTTGGCTTCCAAGAGGTAGCACATGGAGAAAGAGCATTTCTGAGCTCTGCATTGCAACTAGCTCTCAGTTTCCAGGAACCCGTTCTGGAGATGCTAGAAGCTTTTCCAAGAGCATTGTTTCCTGTTTGAAGCAATATAAAAGTATGGAGAATGCTAGCAAAAATTTGAGAGGATCTCACGTGCTTTGGGGCCAGCAGGTAGGGTTTGTTAATGAAAGACCTTTACCTAACCTTAAAACACTAGAAATATTTCCACAAAGCAGACCAAAGTCTGCATCCATCTCCTTGAATTTCTGCTCTGGCAGCAGATGCAAAGGCAGCACTAGGCAGGAAAAAAAACTATAGAGATCATTCCTGCTCCTGATAAAGACCGAAAAGCAGAAAAGCAGTTGTCACAGGAGCCGGTGGAGAGCATCACTTGCTCTGTGTGCAGCGCTTTCACTTTTCAATGCTTTGTTTCACTTCTTGAGGCCACAGGTTGCTTTGTCCTAGGTCAGGCAGCTGTATGCTAGAGAGGATGCATTTGCAAGGCAGCTGCTCAAAACAAGGCTGACTGCTTCCTTCCAGAAGGGTGGTGGCACCTGTGGGTGGAAAATCCATGGGAAGTGCCCTGGGGCCACCTTTGCTCTGGAGGCTGTGAGGCAGCATGCTCAGAGCCTGTGGTTCACACGGTGCTCTGTGCACAGTGATGGAGACAGCAGCTTTGCACAGCAGGCTAGGCTGGCTGGGAGATGCAAGGAGCCTTCCAGCCGAAGAGGGAGGGTGGCAGGGCAAGGCCACCTGCCCAAAGGGTCACCTCAGTAAAGACACTTAGTTTGCAAAGAACCTTGGGGAACTGAGCCCAAACCAATAATGCCTGGAGTCTACAACAGAAAGACTGATGACTGGCATTGACAGCATTCCTTCTCTCCTCCACATCAAGACAAAGTTGAAGTCCATCAAGCAGCAGCTCCTGGAAAAATATAGATTCTGTGAAAATGGTGAGTTGCCATGGACCTTCCTCCCATCCCACCACAGCCCATGCCCAGTGGTAAAAGCTACATCTATTTCTTCTTCCAGCTTCACCCCTGCTGCCGTCCTCTGGCAGTGAAAATAATGCAGGGATCAACACAGGATGGGCACAGTGACACTGGGAGCTGTAAAGTGTGAGAAAATAAGGATAGGGAGGTGTGACCCCTAGGGAGGAAGAGGGACTGTCCAAGAAGCACAGTGGAGAGGGGAAAAGGAATAAAGGTGCTGTGGGCAACATATTAGGCAACTGTGTGCTGTGGTGGGATCTCTGTGTTGGCAGAACACTGGTGCCCAGAGGCACTGAGTACTCAGGCCTGCAGAGCAGGGACTGGAAGGACCATCTCTCTTGCAAACCTAGTAGATTGTCTTCATGACACATCACAGAGCTGCCCCATCTTCTAACTCTGCTACCTGAGCTGTAGGGGAGGAAAGGATAGCCAAGGAAGGAGATTTTGCAAATGTTGGGACAAAATAGGAAACAAGGCTGTTAAAAGCGCAGCCACTGTCATTCCATGTGGTTTAATGTGCTATGGCAGTACATGCAGATAAGAGGGAGGCTTTGAGATTACCAGTATCCAGCTGTGGAGCATGCAGGCACCCAGGAAGAGCCTTGGGACCAAGCCATGGCCGATATGGCAGCAGTCAGGCCACTTATTGTCAGCTGTGCCTCTCCTCCTCTCCTCACGGAGATGGGCTAGCCCTCTGCCCCAGATCCTCTGTCCTCATTGCTGCTCTCTGCTCCTGCCTGCTGCATTTTGTTTAGTGGAAAAGGATTCACTATGTGGGGCAGGGGCCACATGTGTGCCCTGTGAGACCTCAGATACCAGGGTAACCCGCCTGGGTGATTAACAGTGGTGGAAGGTGCTGCAGAAGTGCTCGAGTTGATTCCCCACAGAGGCACTGTGTGAACGGGCAAACACATCAAAGGGTGTCTCCCTTTCATCTCACTGCTCCAAGCAGACGGCCCCGAAGCATCTCTTCCAAGGACAATATGGGGGAGAACTCTAATAACCTTACAGTGTGGAGCCGTGCCAGCGCTCCCAGTGGCCGCTCTGGCGGCAGCTAAAGGGGCGCCTTCTCCGCTTCCACCCTAATTGCCCTTAATTGGCTCCTGCCTGCTGGCAGCAGAACGGCAAGGGCTCTCCAAGGATCACTGCACAAGAGTGACAACGTTTGGAGAAGGATTGTCGGCCCCTGTCTTGCCCCGCCTCCATCACACTGTCCCCCACCCATCACAGCAATACAATAACCTTTTCAAATACGAGATTTTTCTGTCAGTACATGTCTTTTTACTTCCAGGCCCTGCTCTGGAGGGGTCCTTGCCAGGGAGCTGGGGCAGGGGTGGCAGGGCAGAGTCCATGTCCCGAACCCAGAGGAGGGGGTGTGTGGTGGCCTTGGGCTAAGGGGGGTATAAGCTTTGTCCCTTCATGCAGCACTGTGGCCACAGTGTCCAAGAGCACGTGTCAGTGCAGTGAGCCCTGCTGCTCTGCTGCGTGCCAGGGCTTCCTGTGCAGGTGACCAGAGCTTTGAGGTCCCCCATTGCAGAACCAGGGAATTCAGTCCACAAAATCCCAATTTCCCTAGAGAGAGGCGCACCTGTCCCAGGGCAGCCAGGTGGGAATGGAGCTGCATCCCAACATGATCTCCTGGCTATGGTCTGCACTGTTATCTTGGAGATATGGAGAGGTGGTAGGGAGGGCTCCTCTCTGTACCTACTCCACATCCCAGTGCTGGGTGAGGGCACACAAAGCAGAGGGAGCCCCAAAACCCTCCTTCCCTAGGAAGGGTTCTCCAGTACATGCTGACCCTTTGCTCATCTGGCTCCAGTCTCCTGTGGCAGACCACCCTGAACTTTCCTCTCTCCACCTGACACCCACACAATCATCCTCGTGTCAACATCCCCTCGTGTCAACAGGAGGATGGGAAGCAGCAACACAAAAAGCACCTTGTAGCTTTGGCCAGGCATGTCCCTATCCCCAGATTGCCTCCCTGCTCCTGCTTCCAGCCAGGACAAACCCTTGCCGAAGCGGCAAAATATAGCCAAGCATCTTCCCAGTCCCTCATGGTTGCCCGCATCCCATCCAGGGCCAGTATCTGCAGGCAGCAGGCATCACATGAGCAATATGCTCCATGGCAAGCAGGCAGGGGCATGGAAGTGCAAATAGGACACAAACTCAGTTCTGATGGAGGGAGCTGCAGTGTCTTTCCCACTGAGGTTATTTTTAAACTGTTTATCAAAGGCTCACTGCTCTTGGCAGCAGGGTGGGCTATTTTTGGATGCCTGCTTCACCTCTCCACAGAGATATGCTGGCAAAGGCTTGCCCTTCTTTTGCCTGGCACCCTCAGGCCTCCCGTGGTCTCTGAGGTTTGCCCTGCTATGGTCACTGCTGTTTTCTTCCTCACACGTCGGGGGACTTTTTAAGCAGGAGGTCTGAGCTCAGGCACAGCCTCATTATGAGTCCTTGTCAGCAAAGCCCCTCATCCTTTCCTGCAGTCAGTGGTGACACCGCTGCTTGGGTATGGGAAAAATACACACTTGCACCTACTGTTCTCTCTCAGGACTGGTGGAATTTGTCCTGATCTCAGCCTGGCACCCTGGAGCTTTGCATTCACTTTTTTTCCGCTGCTATTAGCTTTCCCCTTGCTGCTGCCACGTCTCTTCACCCATCTAGAAGAGTAAGGTCATGTTTCCCTACTCCACAGGACTGCTGGGACAAGTAATTGGGACAGGATGACTGAAAACTCACAGGGCCTCTTCTCTGTGGATGGGTGAAGGACATGACAAGTTTCACTGAGGTGCAACATTGGCAAAGGTGTTCTGGTGAGGCAGGGCTCAAAGCAAGTGCAGGGAGGCAACAGGGGTGCGTGGAAGTGCAGTAGCTGGGTGTTGGAATCACTGAAAGCACAGACTGGAATGGGAATGCAAAGCAAGCCATCAGGCTCTGAGGTTAATAATAGGCTGTCTGAGTCTTGACTGTGTAAAAGAAAATCAGTCCTTAAAAGAAGCTCACTGGCAGAGTGCTTGGCCCTGACAGAATTATCCACAGGAGCCCAAACAAATGACTGGCCTCATTACCGACCCACAGCCTCAAGCACGGCTTGAGACATGCTGGGCTCACATAAAGAAATCAGCACTGTCCACACTGCCCCTGCAGTACCAGAGAAAAGGACTTGGAGAAGCTTCCCAAGAACATCAACAAATTCAGGGATTTCCTTTTGTTAGCAAAGCACAAACCTTCTGCTGAAGGAAGATTTTCTTCATTCAAATATGATTTTGGAGAGCCAAAGGTACATGCAGACCAGGAGATTCTCCTTCAGGAATGAGGACAGAAGAAAGTCAGTGCTGGCATGCACGAGGTTTGTAGTCATTTGTGAGATCTGTACTCAAAGAGAACGGATGTGTCTTTTCTTACAGGAAGTGACTGGATAAAAAGGTGAAAACCACTTACTTGGGCTGGTTAGAAAGCTTCAAGCTATACAAGCACACGTAATTGTATCATCCAGCCCTAAGAGTTAATGGACAAACTTCTCTGAAATGAGAGATTGGATCAGGCTTAGGACAAAATGAGGTGGAGCCCATTGTGATCTGTGATGTTCACCACCCTGTCAGCCCTGTGACCTCACTGGTCACCATCTCCATGGGCAAGATAGTCAGAGGGGACTGGAATTGCTGCCAGACCAACAGCAAAGAGCTCAGGGAAAACATCCTTGGGTTCAAGAATCAAGGGACAAATGCCAAGGGGGAGAAACATGGGTGAGGGAAGAGAGATGCACCTCCACACTGAAGTCACGGAACTATATCCAACAGCACCCACAAGTGCTGGAGTGTGTGCAAAACCGCTACGCCAGCACAAGGCAGCATGTCTGGGAAAACAGGAATTCTGATTTATAAGCAAGTCAGGAATAAAATGGGCAAGGTCACTAAGCAGCTCCTTCAGACACGCACCAGGGGAGGTGACAACAGCATGTGGCTGGCTGTGGGGGCCAGCACTGTAAGCGTGGACAGGGCAAGCTTCACAGGGAGCACATGCTCATGGAGTGAGTCCCGCTGGTGCACTGAGGCTGCTGGCACAACATGTACTGCTGGCATGAGGTCTCACTAAGGCAAGTTGCCCCCTGACATCCGTGGGCATGTTGGATGTGAGCAGACATTCCCATAATGAGTGAAGGTGATGCCATGGGGTACAGTCAGAAATACACATTCACCATGACAGTGTGCAAAGAAAAAAAATCATACCCTTGACCTTTTCTCGTAGTAACAGGGGGAGACTCACTATGAACAGTAGCGTGATTGGGAAGTCTAGGGCAGGGACCATGAGAACCTGAGCCTGCCTGGATGAGGGATGAGTTCACTGTTCCCAGTCAAGAGAACTCAAGAGGACAGAGTTTCTGGAAAGGAAACAAATGGAAGGCAAAAATGAAAGAAAGAAAGAGCATCAGTGTGCTGTTGCTCTAAGCAGGATTCACAGGTTAATGAAAGCAAAACTCATAGATCCCCCCCAAACCTTGAGTCAGAGTCCACTTGGTTGCCTTCTGCCCTGGGTCACCTACAAAAGAGAGATGGAGAAAAATGCATCAGAGGGTTTTGCGCAGTTCTATGGCCAAGAGTCTGCCACAGTACCTTTGCCTTTCTGGGGTCATGACAATACAGGGGTAGATTTCCCTGGTATCAGTGCAAAGAACTCAGGCTGGAAATGCTGGGGGAAAAGAACTTGGTGCAAGGTGGGAAAGAGACAGGGATTTGAAGGAACAGTGGGGAGAGGGACATCATCTTGGACATCACAGGGAACACTAACAAACATGAATGCAAGCAACCCCTGCACACTAGTAATGTCCAAAAGGGTACCTTTTAATGTCCAAAAGGGTACTTGGTGTGTCCCTTTTAATCCTCCATCCATCATCTGAGCTGACAACATATAGGCCCAGCATATAGGCCCCTTCATCTGACCATGTTGCTGTCACAGAGCTCCTCATCATCAGCCACCACTGTGTTTTGTACAGTGTCCTGATGGGTCAGCCACCTGTCCAAAAATCTGGGCCAGGCCACCCAACCCTATGCGTCACAGCAAGACCCTGATGCGACACAGGGAAGGAGGGAAAGCAATGACTTAGTCCACGTTGGCAGAGGCCCAGGGGTCCCAGCCCCACCTGGCAGCAGAACCCCTCTGCTTTGGGCAGCGGGAGCAGGGACAAAGACACAATCGTAGGCACAGCAGCTGCTTGGAGCACGCTGCCCCCCCAATGGGGGACATGCTCCCTGCCTGGCACAGAGGCCGTCCGCTCCTCCTTTGTGGCGTGAAACAAAGAGCAGAAGGAGGGAAGGAAGTGACTTCTCTGGAAGCGATTGTGGTGGTGGGACGAGCACCCACCCATCTCTTTCCAAACAGACCAAGCAGTGATGCCGCGGCCCTTCTCCCATCCCCTATTGCCTCCCATTCACTGCTGGCATCGCCTCTTTCTGTGCCCTCCGCCTCTCCTTATGCAACAGGGCGAGTGGGAAAAAAAGAAGCCAAAAGAAAGCCAGAGCGAGGGAGGGAGGAAGCCGATGGGGCACTGGCTGGCAGGCAGACAAGGAGCGCGGCAGGGGCGGCTGGGAGCCCGGGACACTCGGCCTCTGCCAGGGCCTTCTGGGCTGCGGGCATGTACGTGCGCTCAGCAGCGTGCGCGCTGCTGCGAGCGGGGCCGGGCACACGCGCGGCCGGCCGGGCCGACAGCCGCCCTCGGCTCCCTGCACCAGCCCCGTCGCTGCCGGGCAGCAGGGCAGCTGCTGGGTGACGGGCTGCTTGTCCCCGGCCAGCCCCAAGGACGGCGCTTGTCACCGCGCGCATCCCCGGCCGCTGCCATCCAGGTGCTCGCAAGTTTCCAAGCGGGCAGGTGTGCGGTTCTATCTCACCAGCCCGCTCGACAGGTTTGACCTAAGAGGGAGAAATGGTGACCTCCGCTGTCCCAAGGCCACATGCCTCCTCCCGCTGGCCCGTGTGCCATGCCGTGCCGGGGATCACGC
>WAAG01041655.1:6311-32964 GCA_013390105.1 Tichodroma muraria
TCCAGAGTGAACTCCACTCAGAAAAGCCATCCCCGCCCGATCTGCGTGATCTTTCCTGGCTCCAAGACAGCCCTGAGGAAAATTCTCTCACCGACCATGCTCAGGAGAAGAAAACTTGAATTCCATCAGCCAGATATCAGCAACGTAGCTCACAGCTTGGCTCTGCGGTCTTTTTTTCCTTTTTCCCGGTCAGCCTGACTTGCTTCCCCCTCCCCCCAGGCCCGACGGCCACGTGGGGAGAGGGGGAGCAGAGAATGTTCGGCAGGAGCTCTTACCTGAGCCTCTGCCGGAAACCAAGAGAGAGATGATTCCCGGGTTTGCATTTAAAAAAGGTGTATCGTAAAAGGCGTACCCACGCTTTCATTGGTTTTATCAAATGTCAGTAATACACATTGGCCAATCACGGCCAAACTACTACAAGTATTTGCTGAGTATTTTCAACACACCACTCCACTCCTGGTTTACATTTTTTACATCTTCTACATCTGAGGGCTGCAGCTGTATTCTGAACTTTTATGTTAGAATTTCATGATGATTTGTATCATAGGTTTTGCACCACTGTTGATGCTGCAGAGATCTCAGTGTGTGTGTGAGGGTTATTCTAATCAGTCTCTACCTATTTTGATTATGTAATACTAGTCATGAGTTTGGTGTTTTAGTTGCACTAGACAAGATGTAGGTCCCTAAATACTTGATCCAAAGCTGGCAGAAGTCATGGAAACACTGTTGACTCTGAAGAAATCTAGAAAAAAACTGCTAGGCATAAACATTTCGTAAAACATCTCAAAACAAAACAAAAAGATTCCTTTTTCTCAAATTCCTATTAGTGACTGATGTAGATTTGACATTACAAAAAATAGTATGCTTTGGGGTGCTCTTAGTCCATATCGCAGGGTTGGCAAACAGTAAGGACAAAATTCAGATTTGATAATAATAGTTTTGATTCTGACATGACCAGGGCTAGGATTGATCTTTGGAAATTTAATTATATTAACTTTTCAAGCTATTCTGCTCTAAATTCTTTCTTGTCATTGGGTTTTATCCTAGTCATTCCCTATGTAATAACCATGAACTAAAAGCAAAGGCTCTGGAGAGACCTTAGCCTTTCAACACTCAATGGGGCCTTTTAGGAATGATGGAGACAGACTCTAGCAGGACCTGTTATAATAAGACAGAGGGTAGTAGTTTTAAATTGAAAAAGGATAGATTTAGACTAGATTACAATTTTTTTGTGATGAGGATGATGAAACACTGGCACAGATTGCCCAGGGAGATGGTGGATGCCTTATCCTTGGAAACATTCAAGGCCAGGTTGGATGGGGCTCTGAGCAACCCGGTCTAGCTGAAGATGTCTTGGCTTATTGCAGAGGTGGGTGTGTGTGATTAATGATCTTTACAAGTCCCTTCCAACCCAAAATATTCTATATTCTAATTAAAAAATTCTAAGATTCCAGCTTCTCAGTACTTCTTTTAAAAAAGCAAGAAACTTTTTAGGACTGATTGTTATACATGCCAGGCTCTGAGAGGAGAAATGTTATGAAAGGTAATAAATACACTGCTTCATTTTATATTTGGCTAACATCTTGATCTGGAAGATTTTTTTAATTTAAGCATGCATAGCCTTGATGTCTCATTTCTAGAAAACACATTTCACACGTATTTAATTGCTTAGTAAAGTAATTTGTGACACTATTGCATTGCAGTGTCAATGCTATATTAGGTTAAAACATTGATTCAAACTTTTAACATAGCTGGTATTTCTAAACATTCAGGTAATTATCTTTATTGCTCCAGAAATAAATATGGAAACAATCTGAGGCAATACAATTGTGTAATTTTCTCTTTAATGATTAGGTGTACTGGAATTATTTTCATATACAAGATAGTTGAAACAGTATGCTTTTCATTAATTTCACATTTTGAATACAAAATCTAAATGGATCCAAAATCCTGAGAATGCAGTTAAGAGGATACAAAAGTCTTTCTGTCATTAACTTATAATGGCAGCTGACAAATTGTAATTAAGGTACTCTGAAACTAAGAACTCACTAGTGAAAAAAATAAAAACTAAAAACCCTGAAAGTACTATTTTATTTTGCTGCATGTGGAAGGTCACAAGATTCATCTGGAAAAGATCACAGTGGTGGAAATGTTTGGGTTTATTTTTTCTGGGCTACAGCATGCTTGAGGAAAATCCTAGCTTGCATTTACCAAGTTTGCTTTTTCGCTGTAAACTTTGCTCAGTCGAAATTGCATGGCTTTGCTGAACTTAGAACTTCTCAGTATGGAAAGGAAAGAATTCCTGCAACCTCATGAATTTTTAGTAACATTTGAGGTAGGACTGGCCATTCAGTTTATTTTGTTTAGTTTCTTTTCTCTGCTACAGGGGTCAGATAAATTATCAGTCCAACCCAGCCTGTGCCCTGCAGGAACAGCTGATGATACTTCGGGAAAGCACAACAGCTTTCTGCTGTCCCATCTACTTCTGCTCTGCTCTTCACCTACCTCCAGCTATAATGGTCATGTCAGAGGTGCTGTGGTGAATACAGTGAAGATGAAACAGTAGAGGTAACAGATGAAGCTGTCTGGAGTTTATTTGAAACTTTTCCTGATGAAATTTTAGAAGTACTAAAAAATGCTATTTTTTTTCAAACAAGGTGATGCAAAACAATCTTTCAGTTGACCCTCACAACCTCTATCACCTCTCACTTATCCACTTTTCTTTTTAGCTAAGAAAAATGTTGCTTTTACTTTATGGCAAAAAAAAAAAAAAAATTGAAACAGTCCTTTTCATTAATACTTGCAGAAAACATTCCTCTAAAACAACTTAGGCAAAAGCAATGCAAGAAGTGCAACATTTAAGTAGTTCAAATTCCTGAAAAAAAAAAAAAAAAGAAAAAAAGAAAGCATGTGCCAGTCTTTGAAGGTTGCCATATTTGTGCCAGAAAAGTTCTGAAAACCTAGATTTTTGCCTTTGGCCATGACCCCAATCCTTCTTGACAGGCTGAGCAGTCAGGCTTCTGAAGTGCACTGGGACCCTGTCCAGAGTCACTGGTAGCGGTGAGAAGGCTTCCCTTGAGGTGGGTTCTGCTGGCACAGCCAGGGAAGCTGTCTCCCTCCTGTCAGAAGCCTGTCTGCTCAGAACGGAGTACCAGGACAGCCTGGCCAAGATGGAGAGAGCAGGGCCTCTGGCCACATCATTAGAGCACTGCATCTGCTTTGGCTTCAAAAGATGTTTGGAGATATGTCCCTACTTTAAATCAGTGGCAGGTTCCCAGGACTTCATTAATTTGTGCCCTAACTAGTGGCAACCAAAGAAAAAAGACAAACACAAACTAGCCTCAAATAGGAAAGCACAATAGAATATTCTATTTTGTTCAATTTGTTAATTTTATATTAACTGCTATCTGCTATTTCTAATGCTTTTGCAACATTAAATAAGCATTTCTTCATTGAGGTGTGACTGAAGGGTGTCCCAATCCTGTTACTGAGGTGTTACTGAACTTAGGAGGTGCTGCTGTCTCCTGATCATCAAGCAAGGAGAATTTCTCCAGGGAGAGTGTGTTTCCAGAGAACACACCTGCATCCTTATGCAGAAACAGGCATCAGCTAAGGCCTAAACTGAGCATTACAGTTAGTCTTGGTGAAGTGATAATGAGTCTTTGCTAACAGTAATTAATCCTTCAGTTAACCTGCTTAAATTACATTTTCTTTCCTGAAGCAGATTGTGCTTCAGAATTAACGGAGATCCAGGATTTGTCCTCTCACTTTGTCTGTGATAAGTAGAAATCAACTGTATTCCTCTCTCAAGACATGTGAGGGGTTGATGAAAAAGTTGGCATTAGAATGACACCTCTCCATCTGGTGCTTGTGTTTCTATATTTTTATAAATATTGGTCTATCAGGTGTACAGAAAAATTGAGCCCATATTTCAGGTCTTGCTCCTTTGGCCCTAAGTATGTTTCTTTAGTCTGACTAGGGTGAATGTTAACTCTCCACTGCTTATCTTGTATGTGCTTAGTAATCTGATACTCACTTGATATGTGAAACTCATGGGTGGTATTTGTTTATCTTGCTTGATAAAATTTTTAACAAATTCTGCCTTCTGACAGATACTCTGTCACAGTGTTTTAAGGGGAAAAAATGCAGCAGATAAATTTCAACTTCAGGCCAGGCCCTCCTCCAGCATCCTCGACAGGTCTGTAAAAACAAACTGATGGATGATGTCACAGGAGCCCTGAAGGAGTTGCACAGTAATGACCATGATCATCAGGCAGAATAGTTTGTCATCAATCTCCAGCAGGAGAGAAAGAACTGTTATTTTAATGCAGTAGAAACATTTTTAACGGGGTGTTTAATGGGGTTCTATGAACGTTTTATTTACTGGTAATATTTTCAAACACATCAGGGGAACAATCTCCCTCAATAATATTTTTAAAGACTTCAGTCTAGAGCTTGTTTGTTCAGATGTGCAGTTTTTCAATTATTTTGAGCTTCTCCATCCTCCAGGTTTTGTCTTAAACAGGACCCATAACCAATAGCTAATTTTCCTCTCACACAAAGTTTACACTGGACTAGTTCTAAAGAGACAGTTTTGTGCCCTTCAAATTTGTTAGCAAATTTCCTGAGAGGTGGTACATTACCTGATTTGCAAGCATGGCAAAAATGGTGTGGAAATTTCAGAAAGTGATTATTATATAGGATAAAGAAACATACAGTTTTAGAAATTAGAGCAATTTTTCGTTGCTATTGTCTGTGTTGCTTTTACATAACTCAAAAATATTTTACTTTTTAAATTCTTCATGTACATTCATGTACATGCATGTACATACATGTACATACATGTACAACATTTTTGTTGCAGAAATCATCTGTTTGGCTTTTCAAGCAGTGCTATTTATCGATGTCTTGTTGCACATCCCCAGCAGAGGATTGGACCCTGAATGAAATGCTGATTAGCTCTGTACCCCTTACACAGGGCACTTGGACCTGCAGTTACATGTGTGTCCACTGTACCCTCGTGGTGCCCCTGGCTGCACTTGGCATATATTGTTGAATCTTTTTTGGAAGGCTGTGTAATTTCTGAATGCTGAAGTAGTAAGAGAAGATAATTTGTCTCCTAAAATAAATATTTGCGTTTAGTCCGTGAGGATTCCTGTGTATTGCCTTCCAAACCAAAGGGGAAAGGTACCTCTGATGTCAGCTGCTCTAAACTGCATCTAATCACACAATTTCCAGATCCAGCACTCCCTGTGTACCAGTAACATGGACGTACAGGGAACCTTTATTGCCCCTTTAGGCCCACACAGAGAGCAGCTGTGCTGAAGCCCTGTGGCATCAGAGTCAGCTCTACCTCCAGAAAACATTACACTCCAAACAGGGCAAAGGGAGACAACTATTCTCTTTCTGAATGAAAACACTGGTGTGCTTCTTTCAGGGTCATTGCTTTGGAATCTGTCATCTTACATGGGCATGGCTGGCTTTTTGCTTTNATAAGTAATCTTGCTTCTTGAAGAGTGAACTTGCAGGAGCAAATACAGTGCATCTTGCAATTTGAAGCTTCTGTGTGATGTCTGGCTGCTGAAAAGTTTAATCTTCTTGATGAACTAGTGCTTTTAGATGAAGTGGAGCTCTGTACCCTGGCTGAGACTATAGTCAGTGGCTGGAGGTTTGCAAAGGGGTTTATTAAAATAAAAGAGTTTATTAATTACTCTCTGTTATCTAGAATTTGCCTGTTTGTGCAATCAAACAGATGAGTAAAATAGAGATGTGGAGAATATAGATCATGAATGGATATTTCGTTCTGACCAGTAATCTAATAGCAGACTGTCATTTCTCTCCTCTGACCCTATTTACAACTGCCTGCAATTGAGACAGAAAATATTGCTCAATTAGATACAAAATTAATTTTTAATTAATTATTCAGTGCTGTCTTGCAGAACTGGAACATGTCCAATGGAACCTGGAAGTACCCCCCTCATCATATGATACTCTGAGTTGAATGAATTCGGCTGTTGCATCCAAGGAGGATGTGGTATATACCCACTCTCCTCTAAAAAGTATCTTGTTGACAGCCTGCTGTTCTCGGTATTCTTCCTGTGCACTGGACTGAGATTTTTTCATTTCATGCATCATCATTCACAGCTTGCTGGAGTAATTCCATGAAGTCAGTACATATCCCTCATACACACAAACAGAAGAGGGAACAATATATTTTTGCTGTTGTTTATGAAAGCTGGGCACATTTGCATAGATTTAGTTTTCCTCTTTGCCTGCTAGTGAAGTCTATTGGGCAGGAAGGAAGAACAACCTCTACTTATTTTAAGCTCTTTGTAAGCCTGAAGTCCATTACTAAATTGTTACAGAGTTTGGTTTTCTTTATGGTTTTTATCACTTCAGTTAATATGAAAAACAACCTTGATTTAAAAGAAGAGGCATTGTGTAGTCTAGCTGAAATCACCTTGATTGTGCTTCACCCCTCAGAGTTAAGACATTCAATTAAAACTTGTGAGGTCAGTGTCCTCTTGGCTTTGATCTAGGTGTGCATATGGACTTACAGAACCATATTCTGCCATGTAGCCTTTTCTACTGATTCATGAGGATCAGCAAGAAACTGGTTCATTGTTTTAAGGGTTTCCTAGCATGGGGAGTCCTCAGCTAGTGACTGGTGAGGAGGGAGTATCAGGAATGTGAGGCAGGAAACTGCTGTTCTCTGGGCTTGACCTTAGCACACCTTTTGCTACCTGGTATCGTTTAAATCAAAATAACCTAGAACTGTATGAATGAATCACTATCAAGATGGCTTTTTGTACTCCTGTTGTAGAAGTGCAATATATTTTTCCTTTAGTCAAGGTATGCAGAATGCTGCTCACGCTGCTTATGCTGCTCATGCTCCAGGCTGTAGCTGGGAACCTTTGGCAGCAGTGTCAAACTGAGGATCTCCCACGGCTGATTTTCCTTTCTGTCCCTTCCCTGGTCTCTGACTGCTGGCTCACGTCTTTGTGATATCCCATCAGCCGTGGAGTCATACTGAGAGCAGGGCATGAACAAAGAAACAGCATCCCGTGGTAGGCATGGCAGATGGAAAAAGTGACTCCTTGAACTGCCTGTATCACTGCATGCTTCTGAAACCTCAGCAGCACTGCTTGGAAAGGTGTGGGAATATAAAGACCATGGGCAGAGAAGGGGGGTATGCTGGTCACTGCTACACATGCACAGGGACAGCCATCCACCTCTGTAAAAGACAGCTGAAAACTCTCGTGAATCCTGTCCAGAACACAAAGCGCGAGGTTGAACTTAGACTGAACTGCATGGTCTAGAGACTGATTAAATAAACATGTGATTTAGGTGCTGATTAAAGATGTATGTGTTTATGAGGGAAAGCAGCAGGGAGTTCTGAGAGGTGGACAGACTAATGGAGAATTAACAGCATCAGCGCCATGTGTCAAAGGAAGATGGAAAAGAAGAGGACTGTTTTGAGGCTTACTGCTGACTCTAAGAGACACAGTATTAGGAAAAATCTTGCTGGTTTGAGTTTTTCTTTGTTATAAGAAAAATTACCTCATATATTCTTTGTTACTAAAGACAACTACATCAAATTTATGTGAGACTGGTCTTTCTGACTGGTCCAGTGAAAAAAAAGTTGTGTCTGGATTTTGGTTTTTTTTATCTGTTTTTGAAAGTTGGATTTTTTTTTTTAGAAGTATTTCAAAAATTCACCTTTTCAGGATAAATCTGATTCAGCACTTACTGCTGCTCAATTAGGATAGGCCTGATTACCTATGGCAACTGAGCCCTGCTTTCTAGAAGTCTAGAATTGTTTTTTAGTTAGTTGATTGGTTGGTTTTCAAATTACTGATCTGTCGCTTTGAAACTGCATCCTAAAGTATAACATATGGATTAAAGTAAGCTGTGACATTTCACATCTATATTTCCATAGATTTCAAGGGAATGATTAATAAGTATAATTACTAATATCTTGATATGATATCATTAATAACATCTCCTAGTCTGAGCAAACATTTGCTGCATATGCATCCAACTCACACTCTGAGGATGTCTAAGTCCTTGGATGGTCAGGGTGCTCATAGGCCACATGGCAGCTCGCAATGGTACAAGCTTCTGATAGAGCTTCTAAGCCAAGACTGAATCCTGCTTTGTGCTGTGTGAAACGTACAGGCACTGCTAGAAGCTGCTCTTTGTGAATCGGCCTCAGTCCCTGTGTGCTGTGCAGTGGCCAGGGTGATGTGCAGTCACAGCAGTACCTGTGCAGGTGTGACCTTTGCATGACCTTTGTCTTCCACATCACAGGGAAAGTCATCATTCCAATCAAGGCACTTTGGTGCGCTTCAAGCTTTTAGAAATAATATATATTTATATCTCTACTGATATCCTGACAGAAGAGAGAATTTCTAGGTTTTTAACTGAGCAAGTTTTGTTTCAGCCTTTTTTCTAAACTCAAAACAGCTCAACGGGAAATGTGAGTACATATTCCTGTTGATGTTTCTGACTGTATCTATATTGTGTTAACACTCTTTCCTTTACCTAAGGAAAGAAATTAAATCCTGTTCTTCCAATGTCAGCAATATTGCTTGAATAATGTGCCAGGTACATATCGGACTCTGCTCCCTTCAGTAGAACAGCACTGCAAGTGATGATCATGTGCTTTTTGAGTAGCCCAGTGTTTCCTGATAGCAGCCCAGTGTTTCCTGATACCGAATAGTTTGAGAAAGTGTTGAAGAGAACCAAGAGCAGGGACCAAAAATATCCCAGGGATTGCAGGCTTAGCCCTTCCTCAGCACTAACAACTCCCTCCCCAGCTCCACTGCTAAAAAGAAGCTCCAGCCTTTGGCAGTGTGTGGCAGGGTACTGCCAGCAAGGGTGAAGGGCCCAAACGAAGGGCTCGTGCTGAGGCAGTGCTGTGGGAAGAGGCAGGAGAGTGTGCCCATTGAAACTACCAACCCACCAGGGTAAGACAGATGCCGGATCTCACAATTTTTCAGCACCTGCTATTTTGCGTATGGACCCAATGGTGACAGAGAATTTAAACCTTAGGTGTTAGTTCTTCCTTTCTTTTTTCTCTTTTGTAAAGAAATTCAATCTATGCTGTGAACAGTTTAAGGCCAAGTGAAAATGTGGGAGCTGGGATCTTGCTTGGGAAACCAAGCTGCAGCGCTGCCCCTGTGTGCCTGTGAGCAGCCTCCTAGACCATCACTTTCCAGCCTTGGGCAGGACCAGGGTCCTGATTTCTGAGACACAAAACCAACTAAAAATCTGTCTGGGAAGTCATGACAACTACTTTCCTAAAGGTTGCAAATGGATGGAAGTGTTGCTTACTGTCTTTATTTTTATCTAAGCCACCATATTTTAGGTCAGAAGTACTTGCCAGAGACTTGCAACGTTGTGAAATGAAATATGCCTTGCCTCTGCTTCCTCAGAAGATGAGCTATTTCCATAAAAATCCCAACCCATGGCTGGAAATTATTTAAACTTATCCTGTAGCAGAAAGATCTTTTTCTTAGTGATAGTTGAAAGCTCATAGAATTACTCTAATGAAATGTGATTTTAAAAGCTTGATCGTGCATTTGACACGTTCAAACTAGCATGTCAAATTAGTGTATAATAACTAAATCTTATTTTGTTTTTTATAATAACTAAATCTTATTTTGTTTTCTAAGTTTCAGTTCACTTAAAAGCCATGACACAATTTGATTTTTATTTTCAATGGGACAAAAAGAGAGTGAAATATTTGTGTAATATTTTTAAACATTGAAAAGATGCCATTAGTTCTGCTTTCAAGGATGCTCAGTTTGTGTTAGTAGGTATAGGATTGAGCTCAAGGAAATGAAACCAAGTACCTTACAGTGAGAAATTACCCCTCTCTAAATGTTCCTTCTCTTTTTTTGGACAGTTTTTTCCAAGTGTGAGGAAGAATAAAATATTCTATCATCATTTAATACTTTCAGAGGAATGCAGCACAGTAAAAATCTGTACCTAAAATCCAAGCATTTTAACCAGTACTGTGTAACAGAAATAATTTAGTAACAGTTTATGCTCAGTTATAATGAGACATGCACACAAACCAAGGTAGATTAAAACTCAAAGTCCAAATTCTGTTCTTAATTAATACCAGTGTAAATCTACAGTAAATTTATTGAATGTGATATTACAGCAAGATCACTGAAAATAGATTGGGGTGTCAATGTACCACAAAATACTGTGCTCTTCTCGCTCATTTAACACAACTCCATTTGTATAATAATGTAAAGCTAATTGTCCAGCCCTAAGCTAGCACATTATATCAGTCTGTACCTCTTAATTAACAGAACAGGCTTTTGAGTAATTTGGAAGTACACTGTATTTTAAGTTCACAAGGAATTTAAGATGTATTGAATTCAAGATAACATCACACGTTAAGTTATTAGAGTGACAACTTAATTCCATATCCTAAATACTTGATTTAGCTGCACAATTCATCATTGCCAACTACATAGGCAGCTCTCATGCATGAAGACACAGCTACAACACTTCTTTCCCCTGGCTGCAAGGGCAGCTCCTTCAGGAAAGGCCTGGAGGCTGCCTGTGCCATTGCCAGCCAAGCCACTCTGGATTAAAATATAGAAATTTATCTCCTCCGTCCTTCTTCACCAAAGATAGTTTGTGCTCTTGGATTAAAATCTGACAAATCATTAAAGTGTCAGAAGAAGCTGCAGGAATATAGAATAATTTTGTCACATTTTTGTAAAATTCAATTTGTAAAATTCAGTTGGCATATTTTAGGTTTAAGAAAATCTCACTTTTACTTTTTTTTTTTGCACTCACAATTAACTTATTTGCAGAGTCGTAGCAGTGCAGCTTTCAAAAGATCAGAAAGACAGTTTTATTTGGATGAAAATTCCTTGTCTAAAGCTTTTTCTATAGTGTTACCAGAGTTTTTCAACACTCAGTGGTAATAAGGCACCTTGTTATCAAAATGACAGAAATGTTATTGTGTTCAGAGTATGTGATAAATATGATTGTCACATCTTATGAAAAAGAAGATTTCTGTATCATTTTAACCTATCATTAGGATACAAGACATACCATAATTCTTACTTTTATTATGGTAGTCAAAGAATCCTATAGAGACCCAGAAATTGCTGTGTCAGATATACTTTAGCACCTAATGCAGTGATGAGAAGGCAGCAGGTCTGCATGACACTGCTTGCATTGAAAGGGTGAACTCCTGCCATGAAGCTGCCAAAGAGGCAACTCCAGGACAACACCAGTTCTGACCAGTCTTTTGTCAATTTGAACACCATCTCTTTCAAGCCACTATAGTGTTTTATTACTGATACTTTTAAAGACCTACTTAGAAGCTTGAAGTTGCTCTAATTATTAGGAAGAGTGACGGCCCATTTCAACAATAATGTTGGGGGCAATAAGGAATTTAAATTTCCTCTCTAGTAAGTTTTCAGTGGAAACCAAGTTGATGCAAAGGCATCTTGCAGATCTTCCCCTCACTTCTTGTAATTCATTTTCTTGAACAGAAAATAGAATCTGAACACAGATCTAACATTTAAACTGAAACTCACCTTTTTTCCTCCTTTCTGTTCCCAGGAGACATGGGAAAATCAAAACAGAAATTTCTTAACTCACTTTCACTGGTTTTCCAATACAAAGATGTACATCTTCAAAAGGATTATTCTGTTAAAAATGCATAATGTACCTCGGGAAGGGTAGAGATTTCCTTCAGTCACGGCTATGTGTTTTTCCATATTTTTACCACTGCCTTCTCACTGGATCCCAGGCTGAGCTGACAGCTGGTTATCACTCAGTATTCACTGCCACTCCCAGAGCCACAGCCACAGCCAGGGAGGCCATGGGCACAGGGCCACCAGAGATGGGACAAGTCCCAGTCAGCTCTGCCCAACACAAGCCCAGAGAGCTCCTGGGGCTCTGCTCTCCAGGACAGTGCAAACCTATGACCTTCTACTGGCACTGGCAGAACTCATAGAAACAAGACCTCACCAGTCATATTTATGCTGGCTATGAGAGAACCATTGGCATCGGCAAGGACACGTTGAGAATAAAATAGAAACTCTCCCATCTGGCAGCCTAAGTGTGAGAACTTGGGTACCTCCTTCCACCGCTCTTACCTCAGATCCAGTATTAAGGGACAAAATATAATATACTCTGCTTGAATGTGCTCCTTTAGGACCACTCAGCTTCAGAGATGATTCAACATTCAACATGTTTTTAGGCTAAAACAGGAGACTCTCAGTAGGTATTTTTTCATGCTTGCTGTGGCAGAGGCTCTGTGGAGAAAGGCATTAATGTATTTTGTCCTGCTTTTCTACAATCACCCAGGCAAAACTACAAGAATAAACCAACCCTGCATATGATAATGAATGCATTTCAGAATATGAACACAATTTAACCTTTACTTGTCATCTGCTTTTTTGCTTCAGCAGAAAAAAATTAACGTCCCTCACCCAAGCTATGCTAGATGACAGGAAGGTATTTGGTACTGTTTTTTCTTACAAAAACAGAGGAAATGAGTTCTCATGCTCCTATTTCCTGCATGGGTGTTCCTTAAACTATTAGATTTAGTACTGTCACCTGGAAATAGACAAACAAGAGGCAGACTGAACATCCTTCAGCTTTTTGAAAGAAGAGAAGTGAGTCGGCACCTTGTGTTAGAGGAAATGTGGACAGGAATGCTTCCTCTTCACTTCAAAAGGCAGGACACTTGGCATCGCTCTGTCTTTATCTGCTGGTTGTTGAAGAAAGTAAAGTGTTTAGGCAGCTCAGAATCTGCAGGGCAATCAAAAGTGAATTGTCATATCCTTACACTGCTCTCTTCTGAGAGCCTCAGCACCATCTTCACGATTCCAGATTTTGTTTACATATCTTATTTCTTTGTTTTATAGGCATTTTTATCACATCTGATACTTAACCTCTCTGTCTGTCCATTCCTGAAATCAAAGGGCAAAAGACAGTGCATTTGTACTATAGAGGATATATGCATCTGATGCAGAGTATTCAGAGAGTTTGATAAAAATATAGTTGTGGAAGAAGATGAATGTTTCTTAGAAATAATAATCTGAGCCTGATCTTGTGGAATAATTAGAACTAAAAATATTGGGTTTGAAAAGATATGTTGGTGTTCAGAAGCCCAGTTTGGACTGAGAAAGATAAGAAGATTGTTCTGGCAAATGTGATGGATACAGAAAGGTGTGGTGTTTTCTGGCTGAAATAATCCTGAAGGAACTTCATCTTGCTGTGCTGGTAGCACTGCCATTTGGTATGCTACAGCTGCAGCAGCATGCCCAGAAAATTTAAATTCAGAGTGACACTTCTTAAGGTGCCTTGAAATAGAAATTAGCAATTTGTAGAAGTGTTTTCCAGAGTTTTATCAAAGGAGTAGAAGATGCATAGGACAGTAAGTCAAGTTTCAGGATGTGTGTTCCAATTAGACTTCTGGAAATATGATTGTTTTGATTCATCTGCGAATTGCAAATAAGAACTACTGGAGCAAGAGGCTCACTTAATCTGAAACCAAAGTATTGTTTTTCCTCACCACAGTAAATTTACTCCTACAGTAGCATCACATTGTAACTTTTGAAAATTAACTTCCAAGAATGTGAAATAAATACATACATAAAAATAACATTTTTGCTTCATGAAGCATTATAGGGATCTGTAGAAACAGAAGATTTTGAAGTGCTAATTAAGTTTATTTTTCACTTTTAGCAGATTGATGGATGTTTAAAAATCAGTCTAATCATATCCGTGAAACCTAAATTATATCATTTTTCTTTATAAGTTTTAGATTAAAATTTCCTTATGTTATTTTTAAATAGAACAGAAATAGAATAGCAATAAAAATAGTCTAATGAGATACTAATTTTTCAGTTTATTCACTCCCTGCTTCTCTTTGTTACTTCTAGTGTGTTAATGGTTGTGTTCCCTTTTGTGGATTTTTTTTAGTAACCTTTATTTACACCCAGTCTTTTTTAGATGCAGTTCAATGAACCGTAACACTATTTGACATTTATCTGTAAACTGAAGAGGGAAAAAGGTGGGTATTTTTATTTTGTTTTACTCTGGGGTTTTTTATAAGAAAAATTTAAGTTCTGTGAATACTTTATTTTTCTGTAGTTATTATATCAAATGGCGTTATCGTGAATAGATACTTATTTAGTACGTTCTAACCTTACATAAAGAGAAGAATTAATCAAAAGTACTTTTCTGGCCATTGCTCCTTAGGAAATGCGTTGTCGATAACTAAGTATTTTTTAACAAGCAAACCCTTTGTAGCCCTTGTTCAGAACCATATTTTGTTTGCTAGCAAAAAACAATATTGAAGGAACTGTCAAGGTATTTTGGAGGACACTGAAAGCTTTTAGTATCACCTCAACGAGAAGGTTTTACTTTCTTTTCCTTTGCTGCAAACACATAAACATGGAAATTACTCCATTTGTGCTTGTGGATCATGTCAGACACTTATTGGAAGAATGTTTGTTTAAAGAAACTCCTAATGTGTTGATTTTTTTGCGTAAGGTACCACAATGAGTACCTGTCAGAAGTCCCTCCTGCAGAATCCCCTGCAGCAGTCATTTATCCTGTGCCCTGGGGGCAGCTGGGAGTTCACTCCTGTCTCCAGCTGGTCATTCCCACCTGTGAAGGTGACTACTGGCGTGCTGCAGACCACTGCCAGCGGGTCGGCAGTGGGGCAAGAGGCAGCAGAGCCATGACCTTCCAGAAGCATCTCCCTGGGGAAGCTGCTCAGAGGCACAGGCACATGCACACACAGCACCAGACAGCTCTTTGAAATCCCTGATGGCAAAGTGGGAAGGATCTTTGGATCGCGTTCCACACAGGAGGGCAATTCCTGCCACACCTGCAGGAGCCCAGGGACGAAGGCGGGGAGCACCAGGCTTTAAGTGTAGGGTCAGGGGAGGGCGGAGCAGAGCATCAGGGTCCAATGGACTGGGGGCTCAGGATTACAGCCGATAGGGAAGCAGGGGGCGGGGCACTGTGGCAAAATAGGGCCAATGGGGAAGCAGGGATGGGAGAACATTCTAGAGAATATACATATAAGGAATAAAGGGGTGGAGAGGCCAATGTGCCAATCAGGGAGGTAGAACTGGGGGACATTTACAGAAACAGAAAGGAATCCTTGGAGAGGCACCACTTTCTCACCCAAACCCAGGCAGATGTCTTTGGCTTAGGGCTCGTCCCTCCACAGGACATCAATGGATCTTTATCTCTTTAGGCATACTGGCCTCCACATTTCCACATTGGGGAATTTCTGGATCACCCCGGGAACTGAGTATGCACCCAGGCACTTTTCTGTCATCTGGTTATGCTATTCCAACAAAAGGACTTAAGTTCCATAACTTTTGCCCCAGAGGGAAAATTATTCTCGTTTGTCACAGTTAAACATCAAGCACAGGTCCAAAATCAGTTGCTCGCTTAAGTCCATGAATAGAGTTTTGCAGTAACAGAAGATGGATAAATGAGAAGAGATTGTTTTCCCATTATTTCAAAGTGAGGTTTTAACTGAACCTATGAATGTTCTTCAGATTCAAAGGTTATATGAGCTCATAGTGATTTGCTTGTACTTTAAAAATATGTACATTGGTAGTTGATGTGCTAGTCAAGTACTTAAGAACTTGCAGTTCTTAACTTCTACCATCTGTGATCAAGATGACCTTGGTTCTTACCCTTTCCAAATTAAATGTATGTTCTTTTACTCAGATTTCTCTCGGTAAAATGTGTGACCGTACAGTACTTCAGCATTTTTGCTGAATGATAATCTACTTGAACAGAGCAGAGAGCTGAGGGAAATTGACTCCTCAAGTGTTATCCTCATGTGCAGAAGTGAGAATCCAAGGCTGAATTTCTGCTTTCAATATCTTGACTTTACAATTGCAGGCACCCTCAAATGAACTGCTGCTTGTTTTATAAGTTAAAGTAATTATTGCGCTTATAAGTAAATTTGTGATTTGTCACTCTTTACTTAAGTGCTAACATTTTTAATTACATTCATTTAATTGCATTAAATTACATGCAAAATTATTACATTACGGTATTTAATGTAACTGTGCGTGGGGGGTGTTCTCGAGTAATTGCAAAGACAACTAATGCATTTTCATTATTTTTTTATGGTTTTGTAGCTATTTTCAATTTAGATTTTAAATGGAAAAGGGGTATAAATTTAAATGGGGGGAAAAAATACTTTGGAGAGTAGTTAGAAGAATCTCAATCTTACTTGCTCTTCAAGATCTATGAAGTTCTATCTTGAGAAAGTTATCATAAAAAAAACACCAAGACAACTTAGAGATGGTAATAGAATTATCTTATTTATTGCTTTAGGCAGTTAGTGAAACTTCTAGAAAAGTATTCAAAAGTAAATCAATAAGATAATAATAATTTTAAAGTCCCTTATATCTCTTAAGATTAAAATATTTCTTATAAGAACAAACATCTAGATGATATGTACAGCCCCTAACGGCCATATCCAGAAGAAAATAATCCTGTATCTGAATTCAGCTTATTTTATTGCAGAGTTTAAGAAAAGCTGCAATCTGGTTTATGTGCTAGAGTTTATGAAAATGAGATAATTCTGTTAAGGGCATTGTCTCCTTGATGACTGCTTAATAACTGAGTTAATGCTAAATGCTGTAATAATTTCTTTGTACATTCTGATGTAACTGATTCATCCATGTTAGTAACTATGCTTTCTCTATATGTCAGGGAATTAAGAGATGCATCAAACTGTACCAAAGGGAGAAAGAGTGACAAACATTTTTTGGTAAAAGCTGGCTTTGTAATATTTGCTAGAATGCTTACCTAGAATGTCCTATATTGTTTATGCTTGAAGGTCAAAATTTTCCAAAAGAAATTTTCTCTAATGTTAAATTTTAAAAGAGAGACTCAAAGACATGTAGGTCCTTTGTGTTGAGTTTTTAGAATGCTGTGTTGGGTATTTGAGGACTGCCATGGTATTTGCAAGTGGAAAGGCTCTCTTCAGGTGAACTGCAATGATCCCTTCCAGACCATTGGTTTAAATGATCCAAACACAGACCAATGGTTTAAATCACGGGAAATAAATTAGGGAAATAAAGGTAATAAAAGTTTTATTAGTTGGAATAAAACTACCAGGGGAGTTTAGGCATAGTTTGGTCCCAACAGCAGCACTTTTTGTAGCTGGGTTGCCAGACGCTGCCTTGACTGATTGTCCTTGCTGGGCTCTGAGTATAGCTCAGAGAGAGCTCATTCTAAAGTGTCGTTGGTGCTGTCTCTGCATGGCACAGGTGAGAAACACATTCAGGAGATGATTTCCAGTTTAATCTAAAATTTATTTAGAGTTACATGAAGTGCAGCTGACTGAAAGCTTATCAAGCTAGCAAATTTATGGCTCATAGACAATTTTTTATTCAGTATGTTAGTAATTATTAAGATTTAATTTATCTTCAGCACTAACTGCAGTTTTTTAAAGAATAATAGCAAACATGCTCTGAACACAGCTAAAAATCTTTGTCTTAATATAGACCTAGAATAAGCTCTTTGTGATTAATTTTGAATAGTTTGTCATATAAAAATGAGTTGCTCAGAGGTGTTTCTGAAAAAGAGTGCATTTTGCTTTCTTTTTCCTATTTCTCAATCACTGCAGCTCAGTAGCTTCATCTCTGAGACAGGTTACCTCCTCAGCTGCATCCTTTAAAAAGTACTAGATTCTTCCACTAGGAGAACATGAAAATGATCAATGAAATGATGATGTGGCAGTGTTTCTAAGTTGATATCTTTTGGGGTTTTGGCTGTAATGTTTTGGCATACGCACTTCTGTTGAAAATCTGGTGCCTGATTAAAAAAACAAGAGCAGAAAACAGTTGAACCTGGGTTTTGAAACAACAAATGTTGTCACATCTTCATAAAAACAACTGGGAATATTTTAAACTCCATTTAATACATTTTAACTGACCTATCTGAAAATATGCATGAATGTAACTGTGCCTGCTGATTCCTGCATAGTTTTCTTCCAAAACTTGTTAAATGCTTTTTTTTAAATATTCCTAGTGGGAGAAAAAGGGTGCTGGAACCTGTAAAAATGTGCAAAAGCTGCTCATTGAGAAAATAGACCTTTCGCTGCCCTTGGCAACAGCACGGGATTATGGATTAGGAATGGCAGTAACTGTCAAGTGTAAGATGCATGTTGGTTTGGTGAGTACAGGTGCATACAAAATGGCTAAGAAACAGCTACACAGTGCTTAGATAGGTGCAGGAGTATACTGAATATTTCTTTCATGGAAGAGGTAGAGCAGTTGAATTAGTTTGCAAAAGCTTGTTTCAGTTCTGAAATCTACTCCATGGGAAATGTAATGACAAAAACTTGATCAATTACTTCAAAGGGAGGATGTTTGAAATTATTGTGGTTTTTAAATTATATTTTTTTAGTTAATGTCCTTCAGGATCTTTATATATTTATAAAAAATTCAATATTTTTTAATTCTTTTATGCCTGTTTTATAGAGAGAAGATAACCATGAGCCCATTCTGCTCCAGCCAAGTTATATTTACAGGGGAGAAGCAGCATGCGTCCCTGCTGAGCCATGATTTACAAGGTAAATAGCAAATGCCAAAGATTAAGTGGTGATTTTCCCTTGTTTGATGCTTAAGGGAAGAAATAGGGTTACTTCTCTGTTTAACTTGGGCTAAGTAATGCCACTCTTACAGTGTATCATTCTGTGCAAGTGCTTCAGTTCCTCAAGATGGGCATCTTGGGAACTGAACATGTCAGGAGTTAGTGTTTTAAGCATGATGCCCTATCTAGTTGAAGGAAATAACTTTTTCCTGTCCTTTTCTTACTTCAGACTGCAGATTCTAAAATTCCTCAACAAACTTGAGAGGTGAGGGAATTTCCTACTGAAAATCTTTCCAGCCTGGCTGTGATCAGACTGGCTGACCATATAAAATATAACTTCATGTTACATGTTGATTGCTGCATTATCTGAAGTGTATTTTAACATGAAGATAATAATACTGAATTTTATCTGTGGGTGAATTATGCAGACACCAAAAATAGCAGACTTCCTGAAGTAAAATTCCTTAAACACAGTGAATTGTCAAGTTTGCTCTGTAAAGAATGCTGCTGACATGGAGCTCAGTAAACCAGGATAATTCTGGGCACATTCCATGTGCAGAAAAAAACCCATTATGCTGAGCCAGGCTGCATGTTTTTGTTGCTGTCCTTTGGATAAAAACAAGGACTGCTTCATTGGCTCGGAGCAATATACGTACAGGATTATTACTTTAGGAGCACTTCACTTTCCTATGCTAAGGGAATAAGAGTCTACTGTGAATTTTCAGCAGCAGCAAGAGACAGAAATTGAGGACTGAGAGCTTTAAATTAGGGAGCTAGGGACCTAGCCCACAGATGAGGTGGGGTTTGAAAGGAAAGCCGGCACAAGGCGTGGTTAGGGCTATGGCATCAGTGGAATTACCAAAATCAAAATAGATACCATGAAACTGAGCATTCTGTTGGATAACTTCAGGGCCCTTAAGAAAGTCAGGAAAGATGAGAAGGTGTCCCAGAATGTTTCTCTCAGTGTACATGTGGTTCTACAGGTCTGAAAGTGGGTGACCACAGAGATTTAATCGATGAGTGGGTTTCTTTCTTCCGTTAGTATTGTCTTCAGTCATTTCTGAGAGCAGCTGGAAAAGCTGAAATACAATGTTACCCTGGGTAAGGTACTATATAAAAGTAGTATATAAATATTACATAAATATGTTTAATATGCAACCTTTTCATGCAATAGTTGGTCCCCATATAATATGGACTGAGCTATGTGATACAGGGATGGATTATTGATCATTATATGCTTTTACATGACAAAGCTCATGGAAGGCTTAAGATAGCATTTAAACCATGAATTTCTGTAGCATTTAGTCATTGCTGCTATTTTTAAGGCTTAATCTCTCATTGATAAATATGCTTTACTCAATGTTTTTTCTGAATTACTTCTTTACAATCTGAGGGGGATCATATACTAGACTAATCTTGAATTTTTTCACCTTGTCTATTTTGCTAATACTAATTAAAAGTTTGTCCAAATTAAACCAGAGTGAAAGTCTCAAGGTATATTTTATACAGAAGGAATAAACCAAGAACCAGCCCATGTGATGAACATGTTTCACAATGTGTTATGTTTAGTGACATGTGACTTTGGCCTTGGCCTCCTTGATTCATTTGCAAATTAAAGTGTTTAGAACTCCAGAGGACCCAGAATACAGCTGGGCAAACAAGTTTGTTGTTTCTGACAATTTTTAAGAGATCTTTCTAATTGTGTCAAAAGTCCAATGACAACTTCAGGTTGCTAATTGTACAAAATGTGTTCTGTTCCTACAGTTGTTTTTGTTCATTGCCACCAAGAACAGAGAAAGGTAACTTTCTTGTTACAAACATAATGTATGGATCTTATTAAAGACAAATACAATCTAGCGAACACTGAACTTATAAATGCATTTTTACTAGACTGTTAAAGGTCTATCTAAATTCTAAAAACTAATGAGTAGGATGAAGCACTGTTTCAATGTGAACACCCAAATATTTTCTTTCTGAAACTGTATCCTTTATTTCTACTTTGCTAGATTTATACTACACAAGAGCACTGGAACTATTAAAGCCGGATGTGATTGGTTTCCAATTTTTTCCACCTAGAAGTATGATGACATGTTTTATTTTCTTTAATTATGGTACAATTATTTGCTACTCACGCTCTTTGTATTATAAAGCTGCTCGACCTTTTCTTTACTAGTCTGTCTTTTGCCTCCCGAAGTGTGCTTTCCAAAATCTGAAATACCTAGAATTTATTCACACTATTATTTTTGTAAATCTGCAAAGTGAAATATAGCATGGAAATATCATTAGCAATACAGACATTTAGCTAAACACTTTTAACCAATACAAGCTTATGATGAAGTGTCAGGTGCTCTGCTTCATTAAATAGCACAAATTGAACAGATCAATTCAGTAAGCCATTAACAGCTTTATGCAGAGATATCTTTAGACACTGTGGCTATGCTTCATCAAAATGTGTCTAACATCTTCCTCTTGCTGTTTGAATCCCCTCACTGAACTATGCATTGTGGTGATGCCATAAACTTTCAAACTTAAAACTAGCAGAGAGGTCTTATTGTAAGCACAAATGCAGCTCCAGGAATTTGGTTTGTCAGGCAGGACCACTTGAAGTTTCACCTTTCAAAGTACTTTTGTCCTTTTTTTAATTTATTCCTATTGCAGGCAAAAGTTTAATGGATCAATTAATAATTTATAAAATATTTGGCACAATAAAAGGATTTACTTCCGTGTCAGGTTGTTTTGAATAATATCAGGAATCCTGGTACTGTTTTTTGAGACAACGCAAGAGCTACAGTGTCAGATCATTTTTACATTTCTTTGGAGGGCTTGTGAAAGGGTACTCTGCACCAAAAAGGCTTTTAATGAGACGTGTCCCTGAAGGGGACAAGTAGGTAAGCAAGATGAGTTCATATTTTTTTTGTCTCAGAGTCCAGTGATTTGAGCACAACATTATGAAAAAATACCCATTTGGATCAAAGGACGAGATGGTTGAACATCATTTTGGGTTAAATGGTGTATATATGCCCAAGGTTTTATTTTGTCACTAGTGTATGAAGTGATGTGCAAAGAGAGGAAAATAAAAGTATGTGCTCTAATAGCCAAGGTGTAAACTTCCTGTTTATTCATGACTTGTGGTAGTTCTTCAAAAACGTTAATAAGAACCTTTCAAAAGTCTTGGTTACAGAGAGATGCTGTGCATACCAACAGCTGGTTTTTGCCTGAGAGAATCTACAACCAGACTGACAAAAACAAAATAAAAGCAGCAAGTCAAGGGAAAAAACCAAGGCAACTGCATTTGAGTAGAATGATAAAGATGCACTTGAACTAAACCAAGTTAAGTAGATGACATCACAGTGTAAGAAGAGAGTTGTTTGAAGTGCCTCTCACTTAACAGATGACTTCTATAATCTTGGTAAAAGGGAAAAGTGGGAAGCTAGTAGGTTATGTTTTATAGGAATCTGCACAGTAAGAGATATCAGAATTTTATCTTCTTGTTTTAGGGAACATGTACAAGATTTGTTCTCTGGTTGCTTTATTTCAGAATCTAGACACTCACCAACCTAGCTTGCTTCAATAAAAAGTAAAATTACTTTTCTTATTTGGAAATTAATGCAGAAATTTATATGGCTCTGATTCAAACTTTTTTTTTTTTCTTCCTAATTAAAAGGTAACCAGTAAAGTGCTTTTTCAGAGGCTTATAAATTTTTCACTTTACTTAAAGAAACAACATTCCATTATAGTGTCTGATCTGATTTGGAATGAAATAAGATCTAGACTTTCCTAATAAAAACATTTTATCATTACTCACAACAAAAAATACTAAGAAGTGTTGAAATTAAACTGTGTTTGAAAACTATGGCATTAAATTGCAGTGCAGGAAATATTTAAATTGGACATTTAGTTATCCATACTTTTGGTTCATAAATTGTTTCTGCTGCAAGAAGATTTTGGATATTAATCAGTATAAGCAGAGTTACACAAAAAGAAATCTAAAAATATTATTTTTAGGGGCAAGATTAAACATATTTGCAATGATGTTTAAAATCCTTAAATGAATATAATTTCATTTAGTTAGGGGGTTGCCCTTGTTTTGTTACAGTGTTAGCTCAGGTCTCGCTTCTAAGGAAACCTTTGTGACCCAGCTCCCCTCAGTCCCCAGTATTCCAGAGTTGTTAAATCCATTAGTTTTGGTGGTGTCAGCTGTGTATTGCCTTCAATTCCTAGCATGCTGAAGCTGATCCAGGGTAACCGACCTGATGCTCCCAGCCCTGGAATGAGACCAGCAGGAGCTGATAACCTCTCACTTTGTCAGGAGGAGCCGTGTCCTCTGCGCGGGCCGAGGCCAGGGAGGTGACGAGAGGAGCGGGGCTGTGTCCTCACAGAGGGCTGCTGCCTGTGGAGGTCCTGTCAACACTCTCACCTGGGAGTCTATAGAAGATACAATATGTGAGGATGCAGCACTGTGTGTGCACACAGCTCTCGTTTGGGTTTGCATATGTAAGTGGCCATCACATGCCTTCAACGATATTTTCAAGAGCCCTTTGTCTTTTCCCTTCCTATGATTGAACCTGAAGGTCCCATAAAGTCATAAGAAAGGTGACCAGTACCATGGGATGGTATCTCTAAATTCTTTCAGCCAGATCTTGCATCAGCCCTATGTGTGCAGAAAGGACAGGTGTGGTGTACTTGTTATTTAGAGAAGAAATCAAAAATAGATCAAAAGATACTCATGCACCTCTCCAGCGCAGTAGGAAAAGGATAAATAGGATGCAACAGATATTGCTCATTCTTGTGCTTTTCAATTTTATTAATCTTTGCTTTTAACCTCAAAGCCAATTTTATTTACATACCTGGGAGAGCACACTGGCATTGGCTTTTCATGGGGGTAGAAGTCCTTTCTGTTTATTTCTGCAGATGGAATTGCAGCCAAAAGCCTTTCTTTCAGCACAGTTCTGCTTATTACTGTTGCACATCTTGACATTGCTGGATTAAATAGTTATTAACTAGGGGAAAGCAGACAGGCCAGTAGTTTAAATTTTTGAATTATAAGTTCCAGGTCATATTAGTTATTCTGAAAAGCATTCAACAGCTGAATAAGACGAGTTTGACCATAAGTGTTATTTTTATTTGCTTGTGTTATTTGAGACTGTTGTAACTGGCTGCTTAATGGTCTGTGTCATGTAGGTGCATTATTATCTCTCATTGGCACATTTTACTCAGTTATCATTAATGGTACAGAATGTCTTTCCCATCATTTTCTCTTGGAATCCCAGATAGAGAGCAAGATCAGTCAGTGACAGTTTTATCCGTGAGTTACATTAAGCTGCTCTTTGCCACTCATGAATCAATGTATTTTCATCTCAGACTGGTCCCTGCTCTACATATGTCAGTGCCACTCCACTGTCTCATTTGCCAAATGAATAGCAGAGCTCTCATTAAATTAACACTATGATTTTTGCACTGGATTACTGGCAATATGTTCGGTTTGCTCTTTTGATTTTGCTGAAAAATGACTCTCAAGTACCAAAGAATAAATAACCACAGTTATATAAGAACTAAAGAAAATAAAATGGTGTTTGAGTTATAAAATCAGTCATGGTTCTTGACTGAAAATTCAGCAGTAATTGGGGAGATTAGAGGCAGTGAAGAACATTAGTTCAGCTTGCAGACCTACAGTGTGGTCACTTGTCTTTTTATTTGTGCTGGATAATACAGCAGGTAGAAGAGAATAAAGAACAGCTTTTTTGTCACTCCTCTCTGGATAGGTCTGCACTTGACAGGTTTATAGTCAGAAAATCTTATATATCCACAAGCTTTAAAGGAATGAAGTTTTCATTTTCTGACTAGAGAAATACAAAGTACCCAAGTATTTAACCCCCAGAGAAACAACAGTCCTGCTATAATCAGGAGCAAATGAGGTGTGCTCTTCTTTTATCTTAGGTATGAAGGAGGGTGTGCAGGAGGAGAAGCAACCAGTTTGCAATATTGTAATCATGGAATTGGCTGGAAAACCAGGAAATCCAAGCACATAGACATTCCTTCAGCCTGGTAAGCCTTTTCTGGTTTGGAAGCAGTTCTGCGACAATGTTTGTTGACTGTTGGCCAAATGTGAGCATTATTGCCAAGGGAATGAGCTAAAGGCTCTTGAAAAATAAGTGTAAAACAAAGTAAGAAGAATATTAAACTCTTAAAGAAGAGTCAGAGGAAAGACTGAGAATGTTCATGTGGGTTTTGGCAGTCAATTTGCATTACCAATAGCACAGAAGCAGAAGACAAGTAAAGAAAGGTGAGCTTGTAAAAAGCATATGGTATGACATGAAGGTGAAAGAGTTAGAAGGCTAAGTGTGAGAGATGGCTCTGAAAATAGCATAGAATTTTGAGATCAGGTGATTTCCTGAGTCAGAAATTATTCGCTAATTAAAAGGAAAATAGGAGCTATAAAATGCAGAACCAGGTTTCTAGAGTTATTGCAGGTTTGGGGTTTGTTTAAATCAGGCACATTACCATGTTTCATTGGCCATATCTGAAGACTCATGACCTGAACATTCCTTCAGGTTTGAACTGTCATGTTGTCTCATTCTGACCCCACAGCAAAACAGTTCTCTGCATACAGGGATGCCATGATGCTAAACAGGGAAGTGCTAGTGCTGGAAAACTTAAAAAAAAACAAAAAACCCAGATTGATAGTACAAACATGTCCACTGTACAGGATATTTCTTGTCTGGGGAGGCTGCTGCCTTGCAGTGTTTCATAGAATCATGTAATGGTTAGGACTGGAGGGGGTTGGAAGAGACCTGAAAGAGCATATAAATCAACATTGAGTGGTTTTAAGAATTATCATCTGGAGTTGATAAAAGTATCAGGAAACAGAAGTATATGCTCTCTCTGGGAAAATGCAGCATTTGTTATGACTTATTCAGAAGCATTTGGGACTAGCTAGTAGGGTAGATGTTCTGCCATTCTGATCAAGATTGGAATTTCTTTACCTTGTACACGTTGTAGTTCACCAAAGAATCCACCATTTCAAAATGATAATGAAGCTGAAGGGAAGAGGACTAAATTCGAAGCAAAATTTGGAAAGCAGTGATTAGTTTCAGACAAGTCAAAAGAAATAAAAATTTTAGATATATTCTCACTTTCAGAAAATGAACCACCATACATCAAATGCCTTCCTTTAATTTTAAAGGCTACTAATCTCCTTATTCCAGAGTCTCCTAAGGACAGGAGATGAGGCCATTTTCTTACCCTTCTCTGTAGCAACCTGGAAAAATGTAACATCTGCTTCCTCTTTGAGATGCTTTACTCTGCAGGGGATGGAACACCCACTGCTCTGCCCAAGTTGGTTAGTGTCATTGTCAGCTTCCAGCTTTTTGCGCTGCCCATTTTCAGGGACTTACAACGTTCTCACCTCTTTAGTGTCCTTATGTTTTTTGAATTGAGCAGGATAATTCACTGAGAGTTCTAAGAGAACCCAGAGTATAAAAACTGGTTTGTCATCTGGGCATGTGGTTACTGAAGGAACATTTCAAGTTGTGTGCTGACCACATTATTGGGAGCAATATCTCATAGCAGTCTTTTATGTGTTACTAGGTCACTGCCAGAGAAATTGTTTGTATTACCCTCCGAAACTTTGGTTATCAGAGAAACTTTCCATCAGATAAAGATGGGAGGCATTTTTAGTCTTTGCATATAGTCTGTCCGTTTGCTGAGTTTTTTTTCCAGTGTCTGTCAAGCCAAATAAACCAAATTCCTTGCAGTGTAATATCTGACATTTGAAACAAGTAAAAGGCATGGTAAAGATCACTGATATAATAGCATGCTGAAATGAAATTAATAAACATGGATTTTCTGATGTGTATTTAGTACTTAAGCTTTCGCACTTATCTACAGTGTCATGATAGCTTTTATCAGAACCTTTTTCATTTTCTTTTCCAGTAGTGCTAGAAAATTGTAAAATGCATGAGTAGAAATAGAGGAAAATAATTGGAAATGAGAGTTTTTTAAGCTATAAGGTAATATACCAATT
>WAAG01041659.1:1073-19740 GCA_013390105.1 Tichodroma muraria
GGAGAGATGCCTCAGCAGCAACACACCCGTGCTCTGCCCACATCCAGCACTTGCGGGCTCCCATAGGCTTTGTCCCCACTGACAAGTTTAAACAGACAAGCAACAATCCTCTTTTAATGCCTGTGCCCAAAGAACCCTCAGCGGCTGTTTCCTTCTCTCCACATCGCAGTTCTCAGACACTAACGGCCGGTGCACTTAGAGAGCAGACACACACACAAGAAGTTCACAAAAACGTTAACTATTTGAAGGCAAATTTGTCTTTACATGTGAAAGGGAGCTCCTGTCTTCTCTTGATGACTACTTAATGGATCAAGCAACACCACTATGTATTTCAGCCAGATATAATTTCGCCCTTTCATCATGACCGTACAAAAAGAGGTGACAGACTGGTCCAGTTTTTGAACATCTACTTCTTGGACAAAGCTATCAGGAAATATCCAGCTAAGAGAAATCTAACCATTGGATTTCCCCATTTTTTTGGAAAACAAAAAAACTGAAGTTACTTTAACTCAGTTAAGAGAGCAATTATAAAAAATAAGCAAACAAAACACCAAAAAGTTGTTTTCTTTAAAAATTCTGCTGCTAAATACTCGTTGACATGTTGGTATATCAAATGTATTTGGCCGCAGTATCCAGTTACTGTAGAGCCTTTGTATCTCATTTTGGAAGTAGAAATAAGGCAAAGAAGTCGCATATGTGTTACAAAACCACAATGGTGTTAAAAAAAAAAGCAGCCTAACAGTCTTTAACATAGCCAAGAATCATCTGAGCTTCCTTTGTCCATGGAACATGGTCTTTACTTTTCCAACTCCCATCTGCATGTACAATACACTGAGGAAGGAAGAAAGAAAGGCCTCACTTCCTTCTTCTCTCTGTGCCTCGATTGTTTCTGATTAAAAAATGGAAATAATAATGTTGATTCAGCTACTGAAATTAGGCAAAACTAAATTAGCTACTTTCATTAAACACTAAGATATTTGAATAAGTTTCTTCAGAAATGCAAAGTGCTATTTATCCATATCATCAGCTATCTACGGCTAAACTGTCCTAGAACCTTTTGTGAGCATTCGCTCCTCCTGCTGAACTCAGCTGATAACTGTTTTTTGTTTTGAAGGACATATGTAAGTCCCTTACCTAAAAAAGCCTGGGAAAGACTTAGACAGAACTGGCACCTCACTTTTTTGGTTAATGAGAACAAAGCAAACCAAAACAACAGCAACAAAAGAAAGAAATCACACAGGGTCTCAGGATTAAACCTTTGCAGATGAGAAAAAAAGGCATCATTTTGGATGCTAAATTCTTTGCTGCCTTTGCCTGAGCATTATGACAATAATCACCAACACCTTGTAAAAGCAAGCCTTTTCATCAACTCCGTAAGCTGAGATTTCAAGCAGAGATCTGGGAAGAATCTTATTAATACACCTATGTATGCTGCCACAAGGGAGATAGTATCTAACACAGCAGAAATGAGGTCAAATGCAGCAGCACTGTCCTGAAGAAAACCGTCTCCTGGTCACAAATCACTTGTGGAGTACCATGCATCATCTTTACTGCTTCAGACATATGCCAGCTGCTGCCAGTAGGGAGAAATACAAAGCTAAATTCACCTCTTGGTTCAAGATGGGTTCTTCTAAATTTCATGGAATTGGTCCACTTTCATAAAAATGTAACACAGGGCAAAATACGACCCATAAACATTTTAACAGATACACACACATTCAGAAATTTCATGTGGAACCTCTTATCCCAAGAGCTGAGTCCTCTGAAGATGATTATTCTATGATGATTATTCCAGCTCACTGCTCATAAGGAAAAAGGAAAGGGCTGTGGCCTCGTCCCACCCCTCTCTGGTCCTACTCATACAGAACCCTGCTGCTAAAAATTCTCTCCCTCTCTTGCCAGTGGGACTAAGTTACCCCTATTTTTGCATGAAGTTCAGACTTTTTGTCCACCTTTTCTTTGAACAGCTCTGCCCCCTGCCTGCATCTCAGCTTTTATTTCTTCTAGCTGCTCAAATTCTTCACAAGCCTCCTTCCTAAATGCTCCATTTGTATCCTTCTACACTGAAGCCAATGTTCCATAGCAACATTACTCCAGATTCTAATAACTCTTTAAAACAGCCTACAGTCTATTAAATTGTGCTCCTGCACGAGCAGACTCCACCAAGAAACTCCAGAAAAGTTCATTTTAGCTCACTTCCTTTTTGCTTTCAATCTTTTTTTACCTGCAAAAGATATGGAAAGAAAATCAAATAAATTCTGGTAGCAGAATAAATTATCACAGGGCTGGATATGGACAAGATAGGATCTAGACAAGAGGGTTCTCACTCCAGCATAGAGACAGTTTTAACTGAGATAGCTCAACTATTAATAGGAGTTTGGTCAAGACAACTTAGGGCTGAATGCTGTGAAATTACATGGCTCAAAACACATACTAAATTCACGTGAGAGCCAACATAATACAGCCTGCATGAGCAGGGCAGAACAGTTTTACTGTCATCCAAACTACCTAATACTCGCTCTTAACCTCCATGGGGTAAAAACCTTTCCAAAACCAAAACAAAAACCCAACCAAAACCCAAAACCCAAGACTTCAGGTGTCAGTTCTAGTCTGACATGCCAGAGAAAGACCACAAGTATAAAAGAACTTCATGGGGAGGCTACAGGAAAGCCATTAGAGTAAAGAAAGAAGTTGCAATGCACTTCAGCATGATAACAAGGCACAAGCTCAAGAGGGAAGGATAAAACTTGCTAGTACAGCTATAACTAACACCCTTCTATCTGCTTTCAGAAACTGATAAACGTCATTACCTCTATCCTGAAGACAGATAACTGAGACACTAGGAAATGAAGTGACTGGTTGAAAATAATACAGAAAAATAGATATAAACTGTGAATCCTGCTTCCTTAATGCACAGCTTATCCTCACCTGTACCTTGCATACAGTAGTGTTGCATTGCAATCTGATTAAAACTTCTGATACTGTGTTGACAAAAGTATTTGAGATCCCTGCAAACACATTGGGGGAAAAAAGTTTGTCTACCCAAGTATTAAGAAAGGTTTGGAATGGGATCTAGTCCCCTGTAAAAAGGGACTCAGAGACTAGCAGAAAAAGCAAGTTAATTCAAGAATCCAGAAATGCCCAACACTAGGGAAAAATAACTGAGCTTTCTCCTACACGAAGTTGTGCATAGCTGACTGTGCTGCAAAAGCACAACTGGCTTTTAATCTCATTCAGGAGCAGCTACTTTCACAGCAGTGAAATGTTTCAGGATGAGCCTGATTGACTCGGTGGATAAATGATTTGAGGTGGGTATAGCTCAGAAGGAACCAGCTCATTCAGGATATGTCCCCATCTTAAAAACACTTTTTCTATCCAATTGGAGCAAGCTTTGAAGTTTTCCAAACTTGGCCGTGGCTCTAAGAGGAAAATAAAAGCAGCATTTTCACAAAATGCTGGAAATTACAAAACAGGGCCTGGACTTCAAACAGTCCGCCAGGACAGGCTGGGTCTTCGCCGGGAACTCGCGTCACTTCTAATCACTTGTATTAGTTCAGCACCAGCAAAAGGTGCCAGAGTGGTAGCCCCGGGCGCTGCACTCTCAATTTATCCCCAGAGCAGGTAGAGCAGGATGGCAGGCTATCACAGAGATGCCAAGCCCTGCTACAACTCCTCCCATCCAGGGCCCCAGTGGGTGATGAGGCCTCAGCGCTGTGACTGCCCACACAGGGGCCAGTACCCTGCGCTACTTTTCAGAAGGATGGGATCCCAAACTGCGGGGCCTGTGAAAGGGAAATAAAGGAGACACTGAGATAGAAGGGCCAGAGATTCTTTTCTTTGCATTACATTCTAGATGTCTCAAAATGAATGAATACTTGAAAGAGCGACGAGGCCAGAGAGAGTCAACACAGAGTACGAATGAGATTTATACGTGGCTTGAGTCACTCCAGACAATTAGCTACCCACCAGGCTGTTTGGTTTATTGTCCCTACTGGATAAAGATTTAATAAGCAGTCACCTAGATGGGAAACATGAGACTTGCAGAAAGGAAACTTTTCATTACTCCACACGGAAAACTTGAGCCCAGTCCTGCAACAGCTCTGCACAGCTGATTCCCACTGGTGTGTCAACGGCTGCAAGATGAAGCAGTCATGACAGTCCACATAGGTGGAAAATATGGGAAACACAGGATCACCTTTTATTGAATAATTACTATGTCAGAAATCTTCCACACATTCCAAATATTGTATGGAAATTAATACAGCTTTTTTCAGTTTTTTCTCTCCGGTACTCAATCTTATCCAGGACTCAGACAATTTTTTCATAGCATAAAAGTGCAAAATGCTAGATTTTAAAACCTTATCTACTGGGGAAATATGCTGTGTAGGGAACACATTAAACAATCCAGTCTATGTTTGGAAAAGAAATACAGATTCATCACAACGAGGAAGGATGTTCAAGAGTATCCTGAAAAAACAGCCGGTACTCAAGCCAAAGGACAGGATAAAGTGGGCACAACAGTATAAAGCTGACAAGCAGATTTAACTGACAGTGACAGAAAGAATTGGAAAAGCTACATTAGGGCTTCTTCAGATACTACATACGCTAAAACTGAAACTAAAAGCATCAATAAGAACATTTGACAAAACCCCTTAAGATGGGAAAAGTCCTAGAAGCAGCTGCAGCAAAACAGAAAACAGAAACTTTGGGAAATCATAGGAAAGGGAACACCTATCAAACGTAAGACTGGGGAAAAACAGGCTGAATTACAGATTGAACATTTCATGACCTCTCAGCAGTCATGCCTGGTATCCAAGGCTTTAACACTTTCCACCAGACTTCTTCTGCTGTTAGTACTGCTCGTTGCAAGAGAGCTCAAAGCCATTCATTTGGCACAATTTTTGTCAGGCAGTGTCCCAGAGGGTGTGGCCCGGTCTCCTGGGAAAAGCATTTGTTAGTTTTAGAGAACCAGCAGAGGGAGCACATCAGCAATTAAACATGGTTTTCTTGTGTTTGTGCCTAAACAATGAGATTTTTTGGTTGGGTTTTTTTGTTGTTGTTTTGTTTTTATTCTCAGCATTCCTCTGTCACTAACGCCTGTGACTCACTTAGCTCTCAGATTGCTGGGAGTTTAGGAGCCAGAGCCATGGAGAATAGCAGGCTCCACATCCAACCCACATAAAACAGCAGTGGACACAAGCTTTTACCTAGTTGTCTTTCTTCACTTTCTCCCCACGTCAACCTCCATCTTACACATTCCTGACATCCTGCCCATGAAATCTTGTACTGCCACATGACGATTGCTTTCACATTCCTGTGCTGTGACCACTAACTTTCTAGTCAGAAAGAAAGGCATATGGATCTCTAGGGAGGAAATAGAAATCAATAATTAACTTTCAGTCAGCTGAAAGGACAACTCTGAAGTCCATAACAACTTTCCCAGTCCTACTTTTGTATCCTCAAGGGATTCAGCACAGTCATTGATGATCTTAGAAGTAAGATATTAGAAAACATGTCTTTTAGTTGAGAAGGAAAAAAGAAGGAAAATCAGTAATTCCCATGCTGTATTTACCCCTGAATCAAATGACACACTATACTTGCCTGCATTTTTAGCTCTACCATAACCCCAAGATAAATTCACTCTGAAAGTGTAACATTAAGAGGTCATCTACGGGTGTAACTTACAAAATGGCACCACGTCTGTCCTGCAAAGGATTTCCCATAGGTGCTCTGCAGAGGGTTGGAAGCATTGCCAATTCAGGTTTCTTCTTTGCTGTAGTTACCAACTGGTTTTAATTCAGACTTTCGTAAACAATGGTTTGATAGTAGCTCAAAGACTCTGGAAGACCCTACGGGTTCTGGTTCACCTTTAGTACTGCCATTTACACTTGTGCAAACTGGACATAAAATGTTGCCTGATGATCTGTGTCTACCCACTGCAGAAAAGCACAAGGAAAGAACTACGACACGAGGTATTGAAGAAGGAAGTCCTACAGACGCTGCCAGTGTTTGATTAGGTAGGACTAGTTTGTGTTAGAGTCCTTATCTGCTGTGAAAGATCTTGAGGAGCAGTACCTGAGAACAGCAAGTACAGCACAAGCTGCAAATCTGCCCTCTATGGGGCTGGTGGGGCAGGTTGTCACAGATGGGATGAGGCCGTTCTTGGCATGAAAGGATTTCAGTCTTTGTTCTGGAACAGTCCATGGCCTTTCCTCCCATAGTGCCACCTAGTGCCAACTCAGCCAGCAGCTCGTTTCTCTGGGAGGTGAACATCTGCCCCTTCAAACAGCCTGGGACTCTCCACACTCATTTCACCAAAACCAACAGCCAGCTGTCAGAAGAGCAGTGGTTTTTTTTTTTTTTTGAAGACAGCTTTATCCCTTTAGCCCAATTTCCCATTCCTATATTCTATCTACTTCAAGGTACAGTCTTCCCAGCACATGGTAAAAGCTGAACTTTCTTCTTGCAAACCTCAGGGACGTGTAGCAACCTGCCCCGTGGCACCGTCAGCCCTGGCTGCCCCAGCAGCTATGGAAGAGGAGGTGGCACATGGCCCTGTGCCTCTGGTGACCATTTTACAAGACCCATTTGCACACAGAACTCCTGTCGGCGCTGGGCAGTCAAAATGCCATCGTAGCACATGATGGTGCTGAAGGATTAAGTACGAAAGTGTAAGAAAACATGAAAGACATAAGCAGTAGTCATTCTGAAATGCTCCTATTAGAGGAGGATTGGATCAGTGCCGTTAGAACTAAATATTAACTTTTATAATGCTAACCAAGAATATAGTCAACGCTATCAAAGGAAAACCACCCGGACAAAAGTACTTGCCTTCATTTACTCCTCACTGACAGTTTAATACATCTGTGAAAATCTCTTCAAGTTAAAATGGTACAGATCTTACAGAAGTATCTCAAAATTTGGTGTATGGATAAACATTACTTTTCACCAAGAGAAAACTGGCATAGATAGATTAATAAAAAGCCAAGTTATTTTTCACAGTTTATACTGTTTGTTTACTTTCTAAAATTTTCTTGGAGCAAATTAACAAGAACGGTGAAGTCCGTTTCACTATGATTTGCCATCATTTTCTCTCTGCACCACAGTGTGAATGTCAGATCCTTCAGAAGGAACAAGTTATTCTTTAACAGTAACTACTTCCAGTGCATTGTTTCAGAAAAAAAAAAAAAAAAAAAGACTTTTATAAAGGATTTTGATTTTCTAAAAGTTTTGTTTAAAAAAAATCTAAGTAACTTGAAGTTAAATTTCAGTCTTTAAATTCCCATTAACATTTATGAATCTCTTTCAGCAGAAGCTCTTTACCATACAGATCACAGTTTAAAGAAGTCCTATAAAAACAGACTAGAGTGAAACCAACTGAAATCTATACGGCCACAGCATGCCGTCAATTTCTAAACAGAACTTCTATTCAAATTATTCTGCTTAAAACCTCATATGGTCTGCAAAACTGAGCAAGGTTTTCTTGAAACTATTTAAATAACAATTTATCTAAGACTGTAATCTCTCTTGTATGGGATTTGTAAGGCATCCCACAGAATTCTCTAGCAGGGGACACTATTCCCTATTTACATCAAAGTTTTACATAAATAATATTAAAAATATTTTAATATTCTGCAGCTGTTTTCCCTTATGAATAAGCTGGGCCTATGAAGAAAATGGGAAAATAGGAAAACTGTGAGTAATATTTATAATAATGATATATTCAACTCAGGAAATTGCTACAACTGTCTTTATCAAAATAAACAAGATAGATATTTTTTCCTCCTTTAAGAGAAAAGCAAAATCTTCCACTATTAAAAATAATTTGATTTGGTATTTGTTTGGTATTAGGATTTAACTGTCTTATATCCCATTTTTAGTCCTGTTTAAAAAAAAAACCCAAAACAACAAAACCAAAACAAATCAGCAAAACAACAAAACCCCAGCACAAAACATACACACGAAAACCCCAACAGCATTGCTTCTCGTCTCCCAGGAGTGAGAGCGGCACATACACACGCCATTCAGCCCAAAATTGCTCTAGCTACAGGGCATGGCAAGGCATGAAATAACTGCTCCAGAGCACTTCCTCATGTGGGTGTGTTAGATAACTGTCTGCTCCAACACTAAAATAAAGCGCAGTGTGACCCAATGAGCAGCGCCAGCCCTGCCCCGCACAGCTGCCCAGGCTGCGGGCAGGGCACCCGGAGCGCCCCGCGCTGCCCCGCGCCAGCAAACCCGCCCGTGCCCCCCTGGCCAACAGGTCTGGCATTCCCCGAGTTCCAGCTACATCACCATATGCTGGAGTTAAGTTTACTTAGGCATACTTTACCCTTTGCTGCTGTATCCAGATTGCAAACGAACTTTGTGCTATTGAAAGAGCTAAGATTTGTTTTGGTTTGGGTGTTGTTGGTTTTTTTTTTTTGCTTGGTTTTTGTTTGTTTGGGGTTTTTGGTTTTGTTTTTTTTTTGATAGAATATAGTTGGGGTTCAAGGAAAATTACATCCTCCTAGTGGAAATGGTTTTACTATTAGAAATCTTACCAGATAATGGAAAATGTTTCAAATGTTTCTCCTACTGTGACTCTCTTTCTCTGCTTGAATTCTTCTTGCCTGGAGTTTTCATAAAATCAAGAGGCATCTTGTAGTCATTCTTAAAGTTTTTCAAAAATGTTCATATGAGTCTGGGCTTCTGCTAAAAGTACATGGCAAGAATCCTGAGGCCAGGTCCATGTGCTCTCCTACAAAAAACCTGGGCTGTTGAGGAACATACACCTGCACTGGTGCAGGAGAAAATGACAGGTGCCTGAACACCCCTCTCCCACCCCACGAGGAGGACGGCTGCGAACACTCCTGCTGCCTCACTCCAGGCTGACCACCATCTAGAGGCATCAGCAAATCCACCTTTAAGACCCCTACGTTTTTTTGGCATAACTTCAGCATCCCCTCTATGACCAATCTGAGTTTCAAAGCCTGAGATTCAAACTTTAGGAGAGAAGGAAGTACCTTGCTACAGTTAACAGGTCATTTACAGCAACAAACAGATTTGAAGTCTATCAGCAAAATATTAATTTAGAAGTTTGAATAAAAATAAGGAGGAAAAAAATTAGTAAACAATAAATGTCACTCCTCAGCTAAGAGACGAGGCACCAAATTTTGGCAGACTGATATATAAAACCCTGAAAAGTTTCACTCATGTTCTGGAAAAGCTGCTAATAAAATGGAGCAAGTAGTTTCTGTAGTTATAGTGCCAGTGAATAGATCTGCTGCTTTGGATTTCAATTAACTTAGTTTGTTCAGCGAGGAGGCACTTCTGTAGAAATGGGGACTCGTAAGTTAAAGGACAGCTAAAAAAAACCACCAAACAACAGCAAAAAAACCTGTTGGCAGCAAAAGTTCTCTCTGGCTGCAAAATAATGGATTTTTAAGAAACATTTCAAAGGATTTCAAGGTTGTGGAGAATCTCCTAGGCAGTCTCAGGTGGGTTAGGAATATTGCATTATGGACTTCTTTGTGCTAAAAGGAAGGCCTAATGCATGTTTTTAAGAAGTCCGCCTCTTGCTATTAAATAAATAATTTTCTATTAAGAAAAGGTGATTGTTACTGTTCAGAGATCTCCACTGATCAGCGTCCATTTTATATAATTACTTAGGATTCTCCAGAACATTTTATGTAACTCACTTCCACTATCCCTTTTCTTTTCTTTATTCTTTTTTTTTTTTTTTTTTGTTACCAGCAGAGTAGCAGTTTTACTCTCCAACAGAAATGACAAGAGCTCAGATAAAAAGACCATTTCAAATGGATCAGTTTAAGCAGTCTTTAGAACCCATGATAAATCTGGGCTCCAAAAACTCGACAATGCTAAATGGGCTATGAAATGCATCACAAATCCCTCCCCAGGAAAAAAAAAAAAAAAAGTAAAAGAATAATTCAGAGAAAAGCTACGATGTTTGAAAATACAAATAAGCAGCATATTTGTGAAATGAAAAATGGTAAATAAATAGTTACTATTTCTGGACAAAATGGCTCGATAGATTTCATAATTTGCCACCACTGTAAAAAATATCTATTCCCTTCCCCCCTCCCTTCCCCGTCAGTACACACGGAAACACAAGCATAACCATGCATAAAGTGGGAGGGTGGGGGGCAGCCAAGGATACAAACTCCCTCTTAGAAAGTTTGAATTCTTATTAACCCAGTGATGCCTCCATAATGTTACATTAGATCAGCAACATAAAAGTTAGAATATACGTCTCTTTTCTTCCTAGCAAAGGAAACTGCAAAAACACTAATAATGAAAAATAGATGTTAAAAATACCCAGGAGGAAAAAGTACATGTACAATAACCAAAATTAACCCCCTCTGCCCCCACACCGAAACAGATAAACAGCAAAATCTCTGAACAAAAATCCTGTCAGGAAGAGTGGAACCTGCTTTCTCTTTTTTTGCTTTTATTTACTGTATGCCAAGCATGGACTTTAAACTTACAGTGTGCATATATATAGAAAACAAAGAACGAGAATCACTGTTAACCCTGGTCACCGGCATTACAGTTAAAAGTCATTGGCAAATACTAATAAACCCCCATTTAGCAGTAAATAAGGAGAACATGATATATGGATGGACAGATGGAACTGCATAAACAGAAAAGAAAAAGCAGGGAGACCCACAAACATACGGAGAGAGCTGTTTTAAAAGAGTGAAAGATATTGATTTACTTGGAACTAGTGTTGGAAAACAAACGCATTTGTTTCCTTCATGATNTTTAAGGAGAGTAGAGGCTTTATTCTTTTATGTTTTATAAAAGTTGACTGGCCTACCTTGTTCCCCAGTCCTCAGTTTGTCTCCTCATAGTCGCTGTCTCCCTGGAAGTACAGTGTGAGTGGTAATGACTGCCTGCCTCCCTAATGAGTCCATTTTCCTGCTCTTGATGTTGTGTATATACACACACTGCAACCTACCTTACAAACCACAGAGACGGGAAAGGGAGAGCGAGCGAGAGAGAGCGAGCGAGAGCGAGCGAGAGTGCGAGAGACAGGCAGAGCGAGAGAGGGAGAGAGAGAAAGGCGCACACAGACAAAGCCCTCCTACCAGACAGCAGACAACCCTCCTTCCCCTATCTAGCAAAATACAACTCGGCTAATGCAGCAACAGGTTCAATACCGCCAGGCTGAGGCAGCGTAGCCAAGGTACACGGGGCCGAGCAGGATTGCTGGCAAATAAACACTTCGGTGCCGGCTGGCTCCACCTTTCTTATTTATGTTACAGGATGTTGGAATGCATTGTTTCAGACAGTCCATATGATTATCATAAATACATTTTTTGTGCATATTAGCATGAAGCGCCGAAACGTATCAGCCATTCTGCTCCGTAACCTTATAGCTGTAACACACGCAGGGAAGGTGTAAACATATCTCTTTTGACAGGCAGACTACACAAAGCCCACTGATGATTTTAAAGTCATGAGATCTTTCAAGAAAGACGCTCCTGAAGATAGGTTTCCCCAGACAATAGGGGAGCAGGGAAAATTGATCTTGATGAGGAAGAAGTCTTCCTAAGAGACTGCTCGGTAAACAATTGAAAAGAGAGGGCTATTCTCCCCATTCCCTCCTTTCAAAAAATATATATTGGGAAGCTTCTACCCCTACAGCTATAATAATGTGCTGTGCTTATGTCTGAACAGGTGCAATGCATATAGTACATGGTGTTACAAGGACAGAAATAAATCTCTCAAGTAAAAAAACATTTTCCCAGTTGCAAACAGGCCAAGGTTATTTAAAATACAGGTCTAATCTGAAGAATGTTCTCCCCACTCCCTGTATATTTTTGCTGGGGGGAGGAGAGGGGATGGACAGGTGGTGGAAGGTACGAAGAAGAAGCAAAGATAGGAGAAACAATACATGTAGCCAGTTACTGTATTTTTTATTTTTACAATATTTTGTCACGTCTGAAGAAGATGTACGCTTCTAAAATATTTTTCACTCATCCCTGCTTCTCATCACACGTAAACTTACGCTGTCACAAAAATTCTGTTTATTTTAATGACAACTACAGACACGTCAAAGTAGGAAGACCAGGGGAAAAACCATTTTGCACCTGTATTTCATCCTTGGCAAAGGTTCTCTTATATATAAAGGCATATGCCTTTATCCATGGGGCATTTTTTGGATGGAGATATTAGGTAAAAAAAAAAAAAAAANNNNGAAAAAAAAAAAAAAAAAAAAAAAAAAAAAAGTTAAGCAATATTCCCAAGGTTATGCTGTACATCAGTAGAAAAACAGATGAGAACTCAAATCTCCTGGAGCAAAACAGACTTTTCCTGGAGTAACTCTTGCCCACCTAAAAGTTAAGTGTCCTGTCTAAGCCAGTTGTGTAAGCTCCCTCTATTGTCAGTGGAGAGACAGGCACCTCCCAAAAGCAATTCATCCCAGCTTTCTCTGTCTCCCCACTAAAAAGGGAGCCTACACAAACTAGATTAGGCTAAGCAGCTAGCTTGTAGTTGGCTAAATTAGGTAAAATTAATCTCACTTTTGATCTAAAGCTCTATTACTGCATCCTGCTTCCCAAAATACATTTTTATTATCACATTTATTATTAGGCAATATATGCCTGAATTGTAGTGATGGAAAAGGGATAGCCTGCTGACTAAAAGAGACAGGTAAACTCCCTAGATTCATGGATTTGTACCCTCAGGCTGGCTGGATATTCATGATTCACAGAGTCTTTATAATATTAACCAGCCTGGTGACTGGTGAATTTGATTAGTTTTGTTCACTGGTAGATGGTACACATTTTTGTATTTCGCTTATAAACATTCTGGTTTCATCCAGATGTACGGTAAATACAGAAGGATTAAGTAATTTATTTCAAAAGGTTAATTTTCATTACTTTTTTCGTCAAAACGCAGCCTCTCTTACCTTAGGGTAAAATATAAAGAGTAAAAATCTCTAATAGATGACTTAGTTCAACTCCTTCTGTAATATTTAGCTACATACACGCCTGGCATATGTAGAGGCAGCTCTCCAAGTTACTCCAAATATATATTATAAAAATTCAGTCATATTACGTATTTTCTTCTCTGGACTTTATGACCATAATCACCTTATTGAAGGGTATGTAAGGTCAGGAAAGCAGAAGGGGCATTTGTAGACTTTGCTTCTAACTGTGGTAACTCGATCTGGCTGTGTAAGTACCAATTCAGCAGTCACTACCTCAGTTTTTCCATCTGTAAAAGAGACTCAACTGTAGTTCCATGAGTAGATGGTACTGTAAATATGTGAAGAGTCTTCCCATCTCGGCCTGGCATCTCTCAGAGTTTTACAATGGCAAATATCATGGGAAAATATAAATACTTTGTCAAGGGGACTTGTATCAAAGCCAGCTGATGAAAATCACGTTTTCATATCCTTATATTCAGTTAAAATAATAGGAATAGTCTCTGAATTTAAAATTTAAAAACCAGGTCTACACCAAAATGAGGATATCAGATGTGAAAAGTTCTTAGCAACCTGGAATATTTGACCCCAAATTAGCATTAATTCCTTTGTCCTGTCAATCTTACACATACAAAACTGAAGAGATATTTAAAATGTACCAACTTTGGATAAAAAAACAGACTTGAACCCTTCAAATTTAAGACATTCAGTTTGAAATCTGAGTACTGAGTCAGAAACACTAAAGTTTGAAAAATGTTCAGATTTGCGATTGATTCAGATCCAAAACCTGTAAACTGGGAGGCACCTAGATTCTTAACTTTCCTCTAACTTTCTAGAGATGTCACATACGCATCTGAACCAAGGTAACAGGTCAGATTTCCTCATGTTTTGAGGAAGTCTGAATCTCAGTAAGAACACTAGAGCTGAGCCCAATTCCACTCACAACAACGCTTAGGGCCAGACCCAAACTGGAACCCAAAGCTACCCCTGTCCAAAGTCACATGGGGTTTGTGTACTCACAGAACTATAGAACTAAACCAAACACTTTCAAACCTCAAGATTGTTGGAAAGCAAATATGGAGTAGATTCCAACTTAAGCTAGTTTTGGCCCTCAATCAGAAATTAATCAAATTAATCATAATCTTTATAAAATCCAAATATATGTCTGACCTGAATTAAAAAACCCACAAGATGTGATTTGCACAACTGGTTCCTTGCCTGAAAGTCTTTCTTAGACTTAGATCCTAACCATCAGTGGCTCGATTCTGGATTGTCTTATTAATCATTTAATCCGTCTAAACCATTTAAAAAAAAATCCTGAGTGGTGCAATTTGAATGGAGAATCCTGATTTAATGTTTTGCCAACATAAAACTGCCCATTTACTTGATTCAAAATGCTCAATGAAAGCCTGCTCACCACCACACCACACTTCTGTGGGCCTGCAATTCCTCCTCTCCATTATATGAGGTCAGTGGCTATGCACTTGGATCATTTGCAAGGAGAGGAAGGAGGACATTTGGCTGCTGGCAGCTTTCAGCTCTGTCACAGGACTGGACACAGACCTGCCGTGTGACACTGAGGGCCTGCATGGCAGTCACACGGCTGGCCTATGCTGGCCATGCAGCAGAACAGGCTAGCAAGCCCTTGTCATGTGCCAGGATCGTACATCTCCCATGGCAGAGACACCAAATTCTGGTTAGGCCATGCACGGTGTCACCCCACGAGAAAGAGGCTGGAACAGAGGGCTCCGGGCTGGCTTAGTAAAAGTGCACTATCCATCCTGAATGCAAGAACAGGCAATGCTGGTCTACCTGGTAGATGATACTCCTGCTTTTCTTACTCTGCAAACTTGTCTTCTCAGTTCAGAGTGAGTCTTTAGCAAGTGTCATTAAGGAGGCAAAAGAGCCCTAAGCCCTCTAGCAAAGCCTCAAAAAAAAAAATAAAAAAAAAATTACTAGCACCATAAGGCGGGTGAAAAGTTGTCATGTTTGGTGCAGCCGGAGCACTCATCTCCAGTTCTGCCAGAGAGCTGCAGAGCCCTGATTTTCAGTAGTAAGGGTGTTATAAATTACAGCCATCAGGATAATCTTAATCATTTATTAGGTATGAGGCAAATACAAAGCAAGCAAACAGGCCTGGGTGTGCAGGGGAGTCACCGCTCCACCTACTGCACACATCCCAGTGCAGCGGTTCTCTCTATTGAGTTCCTCGTTTCTTTTTCCTTGGAACCCCCTCCTCTTTCATTTCCCCACGTTTTTTTTCCCATGTTCCCACGTTTTTACATGGTACTGGTCAGTCTGGCTTGCCCAGGGCCTAGTTTCCATTCCTCCAAAGCCCCCTCCTTGTTTCTTTTCCTTGTTTTGTCATCCCATCAGTTGTTCTGTGCTTGCTCGGGCTGTTACTAAGGGGTCGAATGCCCTTTTTTGGTGGTCTTCAGGAAGAAGGCTCCTCTTCTTCTTCAGTGTCCTTTTTCTGACCTTTACTATACGCATGCGTATGAGTTATGATCCTACATAAGCTATTTCTTGGCTATACTACAATATCCTCTTAAGCTATTTCCTGGCTATACATTTTCACAAAATAGCCATATCCTGCTATACGTTTCTTGTAATCACTCTCACAGCTCGTAATAGCCTTGTTTCATGCACAGTTTTAACAGTTTTAGTCACATTGTTTACAAAAACGATTACAATTTGCACTATGTCTTCAAAAAAGGTTACAGAAGCAAACACATAATAGCTAAAGCCCAAAGACGCTGATGCATAATGGTGCTGTGAGGCCTACAAAATATACTTTGTGTCTGGATAACTAGAAATATCCTGTTATTCTGGTTCCATGCCTTATTTGGCTCTCCCCCCACCCCTTTTATTTGCTAAAGGTTATCTTTATACAGATCCCACACAATGGATCCATATTGACCCGAATCACACTGGCATTTCTCTCAAGGGGAAGACAGGGAAAGCCAAAGTGCCCACCAGAACTGTGAAAGACTTTGTTGCAAACGACAAGATTCTGGAAGACGGACTGAGAGGGAAGGAAGGTACTTCAGTGCCAAATAACATATTCTAGACTGCTCTAGTCTCTCCACTTTATGTCTCCAGGCACACCAACATGCTAAGTTTAGACACATTTTGTTGGCAGCCAAAACTGGAAAAGGAGTCACGGCATCATATAAACATGTCTGAGGATAAGAGCTACTTCCTTCAGAAAAAACAAAACAAAACAACAACAACAACAAAACCTGACAAACAACTAGCCTCCTAGCAGATAACTTAAGGGTTGATTTTCAAATGCTGAAGAAATTTAAGTAAGACTGACTCCATGAACTGCTTTGGTACCTTGCCTATCCCTGTGATGGGCTAAAACACTGGTTTTGATGTACTTCACATATTTGCCCTATGACATTTCCATTAGTACCTTCAGGGAAATCTGCATTACCAGAATCCCAGGAACTGTTCCTAGAAACCAGGCTGGTTTAACACCATACTGCTGTTAAAAATCCCAGGCAAGTTTCCATCACAATTCTGTTTCAGATGGCATAGGCAGGACCTAGAAACAGTCACAGCAACATGTCTGAACTTGATTGCTTCCTCTCAGTCCCCTTAACCACATACAGGGGTCTCTGAGACTCCCCTGGTGTATCACACCATCTTGTTGCCAGCCCAACAGGATTGGTGATTCACATGTCTCTACTGGTGTCCTGCAGTTTCTCTGCAACTTTGTGCAAATGTAATGAGAGAGATGCCAATTAAAAAAGCTCAAGAGTCCTGCAGTGTGGCAGGCTGATTCAAATTAGATACCTGTATGAAGTGATTAAAAATAGGTTTTTTAAACCTGAAGATAACAGGAGGACAGTATGTTTGATTTACATCAGCAGGGGCCAACAAAAAATGTAGACGGACCACACAAAGCTCTTTATTCCTGCTGGTGATGATGCTGAGGACAGGAAAGAGGAAATACAGTGCACTTCTGGTGCCTTTCAAGATGCAAAGAATCTCAATTGTTCTCCCATCTCAGCAGTCACTACCTACTGCCAGACCTCCAAATAAGTAATACTTGCCTTTAATACGGCAACTTTGGTCCATCATGCCATATTTCAGGTGCATGTAATCATAAACCAACCAAATCTCACGACTTCCTTTGGCAACAAAACTACTGTCATTCTCATTTTACAGATGGCAAAAAAATTAATGGAAAAAGTTAATCACCCTGTTGAGAACAGAAAGTGAGACTGGGATGTTAGCCTTTCCTGATCAGGAGTTCAGGCTATGTTGCCTCTATGGATCAGTCTCTCAGACAGCCCAGCCGATTGGCAAGACTGGGATGTACTTACTGAACCAGAACTGGCTTTTCTACTGGTTTTTTGGGTTTCTTTTTTTAATCTCAGAATGTCCTGAATAATAAACCAGATGCAAAGCTGTCATGTCTCCAACAGTTTAAACAGATTTCTGTAAATCTGTGTGCAAGTAGTGAGTACCAAGTAGCCACTTTCCTTTGTGATGACACTACCTGTACTTCAGGGGAGGAACACTTTGCACAATGACTGCTCCCCTAGGCCACCTTGCATTAAGGCTGCAAAATGGTGTTTCTGTTGCATAATCATCCCATGTCATGCATTTCTCCAGCACCGTGTTGAGTAAATGTTACTGCTACATCAGTAAATTGTGAGAGTGAGATCTCACAACGTAACAAATTTTGTCCCAGCAAGGCCAATCCCTTTCTTTTATACTCGTCAACACCGGTGTATATCAATCACCACCTACAAGGACTGAGTCCTCATCAGCTCCAGAAGACAGTATCATACCAACATATCACTTTGCAATTCAAAAGCCAAAACCATACAAAAAGCCCTCAGACATATATGCACACAAACTTGGGATCTCCATGTGTTATTAGCTTTCTGTCCTGGATGTGTAGAATGTGTTGCAATTATTTAACTCCTAACAAGGTGCAGTTATGTGTAACCTTGGCTATACATATATGTTCATCCTCTCCACTTACAGGGTGCTGGGAGATTGCCTTTATTTGCATGGGCAGGCCATTAGTGACCAATTTAGCTGTTGAGCTAACGTGCCAGGCCCTCATGCAAGCTGGGGAGTTACAATGAAGTCAGATCTTGTTACATAGCCCACTGCATTGTATGGTGCACCCTCTATTATATAACTATACAGTGCCCAAAGGTTACCTCTGATTCCATTATACAGACATGTTGCAGTTCAGCCAACATTTAAGGACTAGAAATTTGATGAATTGCTTATGAAAATCCACACTGAATCCATCCCAAACTGAACAACAAATAGTAAAAAGTAGTTTTATCACATGAAAGGAGCTTTGGTAACAAACAAATCAGGATGCACATTCATCACTCTCCTCTGCCAGATAACCAGGATGACTATCAAAGATTTCTATTTTTGCCACAGAAAATTAAGGAGCATGCAGACTATTGATTGCTGCCATAACGATTTCAGACATGAACCACAATGAAACTTCTGAAGCTCAAGGTGGCCGGCATTTTACCTTTTAACTTTTACCTTGTTTAAATAGTAGGGGGGGAAAAACAGCCAACAAACCAACGCAAACTTCTGCAACTCTAGTGACTGTCATAGCAGTTGAGATGCACTAAGTTTATCATGAATGAAGATCTTATCTAGATGGGGGGGAAAAGTGAGACACATCACTAGCAATATTTTGGAAGCGTTTATTTTACCCTCTGGGTGCAACTGAATATTTTC
>WAAG01041660.1:1701-12939 GCA_013390105.1 Tichodroma muraria
TTATGTAAGTATCATTTCAATACTAGAATTAGAGCAAGGATTTCCTTTTGTTGTAGATTAACTAAATTAGCTTCAGATTATTATTGTCTGTTCTTGTCTGAGCTGTGCTGATTTATTAAGTGATTTGTCTGTTGTCAGCAGCTCGGTGGCTGGAACTGAAGAGATTCCACATGGGCCTGGACTGACTGCTGTTCTTATTTCAGAACTGAAACCTATAACCACATGGCTACATACTGAAACATCTTCAGCATCTTCACAAATTTCTCCTTAATATTTCTATTTTATAACTTGCTTGAACTTATTTGTGCAATAGCGCAGTTTAATGAACACTAATGAAAGTTTTAAGTTTCAGAAAACTCTTACACCTTTTGTAGCACAGTTAGCTGAAATTTCATTTGGATGTTCAGATGTTATGGGTCAGCATAAAATGCTCAGATACATACAAAGAAAACAAATTAGCATCTAAATGATGGAAGAATTTTATTTTTTAAATTAGTTTCATTTGATTTGCACTTTAGAACTAAAGTTATTATTCTGCATTCAACTGTGAAAGAGTGTTGTGAATGTGTGAATCTTTTAATTAACTTTATTGCTGCAATCCTGTAACCACAAATACCTACTATTTATATTTAACACAGGCAATCACGAATTAGAGTTAAACTTCCTGAGATTGAACTTGCAGATGGTACCAGGACTTGCCCTTTCTCTGTGCATTTCCCAGAAGGACAAGATATTGTTCTTTCATCTGATGGCACAACTAATGAACTGACTTGCCGTATCACCTTCAGATCATCTAAGCCAATGTCATTTTTAGGGGAAATGTTCTTCATTGATCAAGAAGAAAACAGGTAATGTGTGCAATTCAAATTCACCTGGGGGAAGGTTCCAGACTGACCAAGTTGGATATAAGACACAGAACTCACAAGGGTTGGGTAAAGGAACACAAGAATCCTCTCAAAAAATTGAAAATGGTAGACATTTATTTCTTTTTTTCTGCTGAATTATAATTCAAAACTAAAAAATTCAGCTTTGATCTCTACGGTAAAATTTATCTAAATGTCTGTCTTAAGGTCTTGTTTCAAGATCTCTTTTGTATCTACCGGTAACTCATCTCTTGTTCAGCTCTGCCAGGCATGGGATGAGAGGGTGTATGCAAGACAAAGAAAGATAGGCACTGCTGTGATTAAAATCATTCCTGTATATACTATTTTCAATAAAGCAACTATTTTAAAGGATATTTAATTCTACCCTACAGCTTTGAATAGGCTTTTTTCTAAACATAAAACTAAATTCTTTATTATTTTGATGCAAGGGTCATGGATCTTTAAGTTATTGCTGCATGCTGGGTTAGTATTTTATATTTTTCTGTATAGGTTGTCAGCCAAGAATCTATTTCTTATTAATTTTATTTAATTCTAGGATTTAATCATTGCATGGGGTGTGATTCATAAATCTGTGTTAAAGCTTGTTGTAATTACAAGAAAAGGATAATCTAAGCATATGATCAAGTTGGAAATGTAGCTTCTGAGCAGGCACAATATTTAGTTTTAATAATTTTTTATATGATGCACTAGCAGCTTCTCAAACCTTGTTATAGAGAAATAAAAATTTCTCCTGTGTAATAAAATTTTTTCTGTATTTGCCATTAAAAGGAAATAGAGTATGATCCTCAATTTGAAGGCAAACTGAATGTGTTTTTTTAAAAAACGTAGCAAATAAAAATCATCTAAGTAAACTTAACAGCCGTTCCTGCTCATGAGGGTGAAAAAATTCATGCTCCTGATTGTCAAATCATAGAATTCTTGCTAGGTTTTAAATGTAGAATTAAAGTATTTGTTAAAGGACAGAACTCATAACAGCAGTTTGCTAATGTATATGGGATTTCCTGACAGGCACTTGAGTTGTGGGTGGGCTTTAGGAGCAGGTGATGTAAAACCTGAGCAAAACTGAATGAAATAACACAGCATCAGAAATAAAGGAATTACGTGTGTGTCATTGGTCAGTGTGGTAGTATTATTCATATTGGCTTTCAAATGAAATTATTTTTATCGTATCCGGAAAGAATTCTTTCCTTCACTTAGGAAAGCCTGAGTAAGCACCCAATTCTGTAATCTTGACCATTTCCTAATTCTTCTAATAAAGTCCATGATAATTTATCCAGACTTGGATACATTTATCCAAGTCTGGATAATACTGTTAGTATTATTATGTGCTTTGATATTGCACTCTGTAATAATATGTAGCTGCAATGTCTTGGTCTCTGCATATCTCCCCCTCATTCCTGCCAGCCCCCATGGGAGCCTTGTGCAACGTGTTCAGACTTCAAACCTGCTTCAACTAATTATCTGAGCATTTGAGCAATTTGTTTCAAAATGTGTTTCTAATGAATTTGAACTGCTTTGTTAATTTGAGTCTTTTAGAAAGATAAGATTTCAGGGTCTTCTCGATCTTTAATAATAAAACAATGAAACCTATAACCTTTTATAACACCCATAAAAGCTAACTGGTCTTGAAAAAGTTCCTGGACTTAAGAATGTTTAATAGGCCATGAAATCTCACAATATCAGTTGCTGAAGATGTATTAATTTGTCAGGTGTTCTCTCTTTTTATTTCCATTTTCAAAGTGATAATATGTACTTTAAAATGATTTGAACCAAACTTTTGAACGTCAACTCCTGTGTTCTGGGATATTCTTAAAATAAGCAAGTCAAGATTTTCAGAGGTTGGTAAAATATTGTATTCTACAGCTATGCAGAAAGAAAGCTTTAAATTCTAAGCAGAACTAGTTCTAGGCATATTTCAAAGCAGGAGTATTGAGGAGAAAAATACTCCATAGGGTTTGACCCTGGCTGGATGTCAGGCACACACCAAAGCCTCTCTGTCACTCCCTTCTGCAGCTGGAAAGGGGAGAAAAAATGTAATAAAAGGTTCATGAGTTGAGATAAGAACAGAAGAGAGATCACTCACCAGATACCCTCATGGGCAAAACAGACTCAAATTAGAGATATTAATTAAACTTTAATCACTAAAGAAATCAAAGCAAGATAATGAGAACTAAAATCCAACCTTAAAAACACCTTTCCTTCACACCTCCTTCCTTCCTAGCTCTTCCTCTTCCCCCAGCAGTGGAGGGAGACAAGGAATGGGAATTGTGGTCAGTTCATCACACGTTGTGTGCTTCTGCTCAGGGAGAGGAGTCCTTCCCCTGCTCCACCCTGGGCTCCCTTCCATGGGATTCAGTTCTCCATGAACTCCTCCAATGTGAGTCCATCCCATGGGCAACAATCCTCCCCACACTGCTGCAGTGTGGGTCCCTCTGCTATGAAGTGCAGTCCTTCAAGGACAGCCTGCTCCAGCCTGGGTCCCCCATGGGGTCCCAGGTCCTGCCAGGAATCCTGCTCCAGGGTGGGCTCCTCTCTCCATGGGTCTGCAGGTTCCTGCCAGGGCCCTGCTCCAGCACAGGCCTCCCATGGGTTCACAGCCTCCTCTCAGCATCCACCTGCTCCATTTTGGTCTCCCCCACGGACTGCAGGTGGATCTCTGCATCCCTGTGCCCTCCACGGGCTGCAGGGGCACCGCTGCCTCACCACGGCCTCTCCATGGGCTGCAGGGGAATCTCAGCTCAGCCCCTGCAGCAGCTCCCGCCCCTCCCTCTGCACTGGCCTTGGTGTCTGCAGGGCTGCTCCTCTCACATATTCTCACCCTGCTCTTCTCGGGCTGCAATTACACCTGTGCAATAACTTTCTTTAAATTCTCAAGTATATTGTGACGGAGGTCTTGCCGCCATTTCCAGTTGGCCCAGCCTTAGTCAGTGGCATATCTGTCCTGGGGCTGGCTGGCATTGGCTCTGATGGAGGTGGAGGAAGCTTCCAGCAGCTTCTCAAAGCCACCCCTATTGCCCCCCCATTACCAAAACCCAATGCACTTTACTTAGGTTCTGTAGTATTTTGCTTTTCTAAATTCAGGTCTAAAATGTCACTAGGATTGATTCACATAGCCCATACTTAGTCCTAAATAATAATGACTTTTTTGCTTTAAAGCAGAGCGAACGTTGGCTGGAGAATGGATAATGTTGGATTTGGCTGCTTTACAGAAAACATTTGAAAGATGACAGGCAATCATTTTTTATAATAAAGCAATATTAAATGTAACTGTAAAGGAAAACTGAAGAGATATATGGTCATTTATGCAATAATTTACTGTGTGCATGGATTCCATTAAATGGAACATACAAAAGTGCATTAATGTTCTTTTAATGACTGCTTTAAATGAGAATTTGCAGTTAATTCCTAGTATTACTTTAAGTCTTTATGCTTTCTTTTTGTTCCTTTGACTCCAAAGCAGAAGAAATGACTCTTTTTTACATAGGACTGAGGAATTCGGAAGTAAAAGTTAACATAAAAGCTAAGATTGTCTTGAGCAAGTATTTAATAGATGGGAGAAGTATTTAGGTATGACACATATTTTGCAAAAAAAAACCAAAAACCACTGTGAGCATGGTGTGTTTATATATTCTCTGATTATTGTTATTCTATATTTTAATTTGATGATTGTACAAGGAGTTTAGCAGAAAAGAAAGTTTTCTGCCATCTTGATTGAAATAGCATTTAACTCACTATTTCTGAAAATAAGTAGTAAACAAGCAATCAAAGAAAATGGTGTTCTGGCCAGCAAAATATACTAAAATTGCCATATGTGGTGTAGATAAGTTGGAGTGTCATTGATAACATAAGTGTGCTGAGGTTTTTTCCTCCCATATTCTACAGTTCCCACTGGGAAGCTATGGAAACTCATGAAACTTCTGAATTTATTCACATTATTCATGGCTGGAACTTCAGGAAGAGAGAATGTCAGGGAATTTAGCCTCTAATAACAATATGATGGAACTGAGGCACAGTCGCTAACCCCGTTACGGATTGGTTCCAGTTGTTTTGATAGTCCATCAGATCTCAGTGTCTCACAGGGGAAAACGTTCCCTTTGCTCTTGGGAAACATGCCCAAACCATCCAGCACTTTAATAGGCACTGCTGGCAAATGTCAAATCTGTGTATTCTGCTGGTATGCCTGGGAGAACGGGAGCTGTCAATTTCTTTCAGTATCATTCACATTACACGAGAAAGCAGGGAGCTAGGAAACATTGGAGTTCTTGATATTTGCATGCTGCTTTGCAGCATTCATCTGACCTAAGAACATGTTGGCATTTTACCTCAGATAGTTGGGAGTGCTTTTGAAAACAAGGATGGTCCAAACCCATTAATCACTCTGTTCTTTTCCGTGCTTGCGGCTTTCTGCCATTGTGATGGTCCCTGACAGCTGAAGCATCTCTTATTCAGGAATTAAGTGCTAACGTCACTGCTGCTACTAGAAAAAAATGTGGATGCTTTCCCAGCTAGAAGTCTTACATATAGCATGAAATTGTGTGTCAGCCACTCTTCATTGTTGTATTATGTTGGTTGCTGGGGAAGTCTGAGTTATAAAGGATAAGGACCCTTCAGTGTTGGGGAACTGCTTTTTTGTGAGTAGTAATGGCAGAGCTGTCATGGGTCATCTTTTCCTCTTTCTTCCAGTTTCATCATCTCTGGATCTATTCTAGAATTTTTGAGGGGAGGGAGGAGGGCAGGTCTGCAGCTTCCCTGCATCTAACTTGTTCTTTATTCTTAAACATCTGTAAAATGCCACACTCTTAGGTAAAGTTTTTATTTTGTCACTAATCAATTCTGCAAGCAGTTTGTTTCCTAAACTGGCAGTGTGAGTTTCTCTTAAATTTTTTTTTTTTTTTTTTAGTTTACACAAATGATATTGCTACAGGAATTTCTCAGTTAGATGCTAATGGATTTGGATTCTTTCTCATTAGAAATTTAGTGATATTCTGCATCTCTTAATGAATACTATTGAAGAAGAGTTATTTAACTATGCCTACCTTTTTAGAACATCTGGGGTACACCAATACAAAACAAATCACTTGTTTGTACTTAGGAAACACCTGAAATGCTATAGAGCAGAATAAAATGGATAAATATATTTTGATTTGTGTTTTGTCTTTCCACAGACATTAAGACAAATTAATGAAAAAAAACTAAGCAGTTACTTTAAGAGAAGTGAAAGAACTTCTTATATAAACTTTGTTTTAGTGTTGAATGGTATTCTTTTGTCATCACAGTTGGAGGTTTACTTTTGGTGATCACCAGGTTTCAAATGTTGGTAAACACAATATATTTAATGGCCATTCTTCTGTTCTGTGCTCTTAGGAAATATGCATTAGGGAATAAACACTGGAGTAGCAGTGGCAATGATGGCTCATATATAACAAATTTTTTACTCACTTTAGTAAGCATTATAAACCCAATTACACTGAACAATTTAAAGTATTTAGTGACTTCACATTTGCTAACAGTACAGTTACCTTTCATTCCAGTAGAATAATACAGACTTTCCTATTATTTAATTAAACTCTGCTGCAAATGCAAAATAAATATGTTGTGAAAGACTTCTAGTTTTTTAAGATCATTTCATTAATGATGTTGTAAGTAAAGGTCAGTGGCACAAGATGCTTTTACATGTACAGAATGCACATGTCTTTGTAATCTCTCTTCTGTATTTTTATGCTAGTGTGCATGCTTTTCTGTCTGATGTTCTGTGATTCAGTTCCTCAAAGGCATATGATAAATAGCTCCTAGCACCTTTGCTTTTCTGCCATGTGTCCTTGTGAATGGAGTGGCATTATTTGAATCTCAGATGAAATTTTTAGGTACAGACTCATTCTTGAATTTTATTTCAAATAGCACTTCTGAGAAAATTGCTGATGATAAGTGGACAGGTGGCCAATAAGTGAATTTTTATTTATCATCACAGAATGCCTGAGGTTGGAAAGACCTTCCAGAGATCATCTCATCCCCTCTTCAAAGAATAAGCTCTATTGTCCAGTTGATTTTTTTTTTGTATCTTCAAGGATTATACTCCAAAACTTTCTCTGAGCAGAGTTTTCCAGTGTTTAGCCACTCTCACGGTTTTGGTTTACTTTTTTTCTCTTATGATGAAATAGAGTTTTCTGTATTTCGGTTTGTACTCTCTGCATTTTGTGGTCTCACTGAGCATCACTGAGAAGTGTCTCCTTCTTCCTCTACCCCCTCCCATCAGATATTTGTGCACATAGACAAGATCCCCCTGACGCTTCATTTCTCACAGCTGAACACTCACACCTCAGTCTCTCCCCACACAGCAGCTCCTTCAGTCCCTTCCACATCCTTCAGTCCTGACCTCCACCCTCGTACTCACTGCAGCCACAGTCATGGAAGTTAAGTCCTTATGATCAATATCAGCTGCAGAATCAGCTGTTGACTTGCAGGATGCATGCCCTCCTCCTCAGTGTGTGCGTTGTGCGTGCTGTTGGCGGGGTGTATTCACGTCTCTTACTGAGTTGCCGCAGCGCCGGCGAGGCACATCCGTGGAGCAGGGAGGAGCTCCGCTTGTGGCAGCACCACGAGCTCTGCGGGGCTTAGCTGTTCACAGATGTTCTGTCGTGGGGCTGCTCTTCACGTTCTATATAAATCCTATATTCCATATTGCGCACTTAATTCCTTTGCTGTGAGTAGTTTCGCTCATGGAGTTTGTGTAAGTGGTTCAGATGTGCAGCAGTTGTTCTCAAGCTTTTCTGTCTTTCATTACTGTGCAAATCAGAGCGTGAGTGAAGATTTCCCCGAATCCCAAACTGGCATTTAGGATGGGAATGGCTGAGGTGCTCACTTCAAACTGAGAAATCAGGAAGTTGACAGTCTGATAACACAGACGTCTGAGTTACTTCATGTAACTTGAGAGCTGTCTTTCATTAAGCTCCGTACAGATTTCTTCTCCTCCTGCCCCTCACTCAGTTGTCTGAAGTCCACCTGTGTGCATGCAGAGTACCAGGAGTTGTCATTTATCACAGTAAAGTCATGAGTTGGAAGTTACAAACCTTTCCGTGTTGTAGTTATTGATCCTGCATGTCTTTAAACGGCTTGGTAAAGGTAGAACAAACAAGCCCTGACACTTGTTTTGGGCATGTACAAGCGTACATTTTGTGCACATAGATAGGTGTAGATGTACCTCTCACAGCCATCTGTCCTGCTGATGCCCTGCTGCTGAGATTTTTTTGCTGAATAAAAGCAGAAAGAATGACATTTGCTACAAGAAACTTGCTGCAGGGTGCAGGTGGCCAGAGCCCTTGCATTGCCTCCAGCCAATTTCCAGTAGGATGAACATTTCCGAAGAGCAAACCAAAGCATTGCAGAGCTGGATTATTTATTAAATTACTGATAGCTATCAAATTGGAATCTCAGTGGGAATATTTACCTGTAAGAAAGTTGGCTATGAATTTTGTTGGAACCTTTCTCTATTAAAGTTGGCTTGAAAGTGATATCTAAGAATATTGTGTTTGGAGAGCAAAGTATGAAAGAGGAAACAAAACTACTTTCTGGTACTTTTAAAACATTTCTGTTTTCCTTGATTATGTTATTCCACAAAAAAAGAAAAAGCAGTGAAATCCAATTATGTCATATTATAAATAAAGTAATCTGAGAGGTCTTGTGAAATCTTTTAATATTAATCTAAATTTGCAATAAATAGAAATTTCTCTTAGGTTGTTTCAAGGAAATAGAAAATATATTAATTTATTCTGTGCAAGGTATATTTTCAATATGCATAATTCTCAATATATTAAAGCAAGATGGACATCAGCATGCTGTTTGAATTATTAAAATACATTTTTCTTTTTACTTTTGACAGTTTATTCAAAACAATTAATTAAAATTAATGATAATTAATAAGTAAATGAGAATTACAAACCCAGCTATTTAATGACGTAGGACTAAGCGCAGTTTAATTACCTGTCAGTTGAAATGAGGTAAGAACATAAATACAGATGGCTCCCAGGGTTGCATTGATGGCAATAATTTGCTTGTCGACTACACTCTGAGAGACTGAGGTGAAGTACAAAAAGAGGGTTAAAAGGTGGATTGCTGCACATCAATAAAGTTGCTGCAGGTAGAACCAGACATTCTAGTGGTTGGACATCAATTTCTATTATATTCCAGCAACAGCAGTCAATATCTTACTGTTTTTAAATTGAATCTATTTATTTTTAAATATTTATTTTGACATTTCTATAAAGTCTTACAGAATAAATGCTACATGAAAATAGAAGTTGATTTTCAAGAAAACTTCCCTTGTCAAAAGTTATAGGACATATTATTTAGCAAGTTAGCAGGCATCTTTAGGAGACTTATTAATGACAGTTGTAATTTTATTAGTTTTTATTTTTCTTTTTAGAGATACAGAATAAATTTATTTCATTAAATCGCTGCTGACTCTTTCAGACTGATGATACATCCATGCTCATAGTAAAACTAAGAAATGGAAATACTATACTAAACTTCAGCATTTTGAAAGGTGCAGTCCCACCTGTGTAATCTGTTCAACCACTAGAGAAGAATGAAGGAGTTCTGATACCTTCACTCTGTCTTTTGTTCTTGTGGTGAAAAATATCTTGATTACCATTGGTAAATAGAAAACGGTAACTTCTGTATTTTGTTTTCAACAGGTTCTCATTTCAGGTTGCTGGAACAGCAGACAATTGTCTTCTTACATTATACCCGTACTTGGCACTGCACTGCTCTGATCAAAAAGTTGTCTGGAGAAGCAGTAAGTAGTCGACACTCTACCTCTGAAATTATATTATGTCCATTAGTATTAGTGTTTTCATGGTGACAACAGGAATGTGATAGTCAAGATAGCATTTTCCCTCACTTATTGCAGGAGGATACTGCAAATTTTAAATTCAAACTTTTAAAACCATTTGATAACTTCAGTTTTCTTGTTGAAAATGAGGACAAGTTTTATACATGATTAAGCAATATTTATTGAAAAATATTGGACAAACCAAAATCATATAGAATGTTTTATGAAGTGTTTTACATATGAATAGGGAAAACAGCCAAAACATTAGAGAATAAGGTAACTTAATTTGAATTGTACTGATAGACAGTGATCAGAACAGATATGTCTTGAAGAAAGCAAAAGAGAAACCACATGATGTTATTTTAAGGTGTGATCATTATTTGCCTTTTGGGAATAGTTTTCAGGGGTTTTTAAATCCTGTTCTTGAAGGGAGAAGGGCACAGCTATCATTTAAGGCTTAATAAAAACCTGTGGTCAGAGAGCAGAAATACTTTTATATGCATTATGTTTCCCTGCCTGCCTCCCTCTGCCTGCCTCTGTCTCTAAATCTCTGCCTGTGTCCCTCCTCCTGAACCCATCTCTGCTGCCTCAGTGATCTGTAATCTCTGTGTGTGGCTGTGCTTATGGGAAGGGATTGGGATCATTGTATATTTCAGGTTGGAAGGGATCCCTGGGGGCCATCTAGTCCAACCTGCTTAAAGCAGGTTGAATGTGGGGTAAATGATTATGGTTTTTTTATAGCTGTATATGCAATTTGATGTGTTTTGATGAAATAGAGAAGTTTTTCAGGTAAGCAATTAAGTCCTTAGATCTGAGGCAGATTTTGCATCAAAGACTGATCTAAGACTGCATTAACTTAAAGTGTGTCAGTACTCAGAGTATTTAAGAGAAGAGAGAATTGATACTTGGGAAATTGAGAAAGAGATTAGCAGGATTAGCAAGAAGATAGGTAATGTTATGGTCTTTTTTGCTCAGATGGAAGACGATAGGTATAGGTACCACATCATTCAGGAATGAGAGCACAATTAAATGAAGATAAGAAGAGGAAAAATGTATTCTCTCATATTAATGTGTAATTTTTTGTTTCTTTTCTTTATTTTTTGTGACCAGTAGACTGTTTTTGCAAGCTTGTTTTTAAAGATGCTTTGTAGATTTCCATTGAGGATTAAGCCAAAAATGGAGTGATGGTTTATAATAAATGATCTCACATTAATAATGGGATATTTCTATCCTGCATTGGTTGCTTATTGGTTTGTTCACACATCAGTTTGTGTCAGTTTTGAAGCAAGTCATTACTGCTAAATTCCTTGAGTCTTTTTTGTGTGATTTTGTATAGACTGTGTTGGTGTGGAATGCTGTTTAATGTGACCAAACCGTACCTATACAACACAGTGTCTTTGAAGGGTATCCAGGAAGGCTTTGCTTCCACTCTGACACCATGCTCTTGTTTTACTTCCTGTAGATGATACAGTGCCAGCAATCAAAAGTTAAAAGATAATCATAGAGAGTTCTTCCTTCTCTTAGTGG
>WAAG01041671.1:312-20434 GCA_013390105.1 Tichodroma muraria
AGTCCATAAATAAAGAACTTAGGAGAGGATTTTCAAAGTACCTCATGTTGAAAATATTGGTCTCCTAATATATCACAGTCGCTGAAGGCATCCTAGGCTAAGGTTGAAAAAACAACAGAATGCCTGTTTTCCCACCAAACTGTTTTTACACCTGTTTTCCACAGACAAGGGAACATTGATACCAAAAGGGAATCAGTACCTTGAGATATTTGCACCATTTCTTTTTCTGCAGCAGAAACTCTAGATGCTACATGAGAGGTAGTTGGTAAGAATGGAAGAGAAGTCTACAAATATTTATGAATTCAGTCTATCTGGACACCTACAGCTGCAGTGAAGTCATGTGGAAGAGTTTGCTACAACCAAAAGACTGTCGTTTGTGGCTCTGGACAACAAAATTATTGCACATTTATCCATGGCAGCCTTGTTACAGTGGTGATGCCAAGGGGGAATCATCATTCAGCAAAACGATCTTCCTCTTTCTCTCTGCTTGTGGTACATTCCCCAGCAAAGTTGTGCTGCTGTGTTTGTCACTGGCTGTGCCTGAAACTGTAACTGGTATGACTTTCAATAGAATAACACTTGCACTGAGGAATCCTGCCAGCACCCAGAAGACTATTTCTATCCATGGCCTAAAACATCTGTGCATGAGTAAAAAATGTGTATAATCCATATGTGTATTCAAAGATTTGACAGAGTCAAAACACACAGCTCTAGGAAAACCTTGTTAAGTTAAGGGCCAAGTAAAGAGCACGTATAAACTCACATGAATTCACTAGCAATGCTCTGCTGATTCACATCAGCTGAGGAGCCTCATCTCAAAAGTGTGTTTTTCTCTCTGTATGGGATTTCACTCAGCCCAGAATTAAAGAGTATAACATAATCCTTAAAGAAAAGGGAGAAGATATTTGGAGAGGTAATTTAATTCTTTCAATTTAGGAATTCAAGTCAAATTAGAACACACTGAGGATTTCCTACGCAAGTCCTACTCAATAGGGAAAACTTTTCTAGATGTTTAGAAAGGCCTTTGGACTGAGCTGCGAGCAGTGGCCTCCTGGCCAGGGTCTAACGAGAGGAGACAGAGCATGACCTATTATGTCTCAGAGTTTGACTGAATGGAGACTTTTGGCAGGTGTGTACTGGCACGTGCAGCTCCTATGTAAACTCTGCAGTTTTATGATTGCATAAAACCTTTTCATATCCAGAAGATATTTGAGTTCATAACACGTGCCTTTCCAGACTAGATGGTAGTGGAATTCTTGGTTATTTTCTATCTCAATATCAAGATGCAAAGATGACAGGTAAACAAATCCTTCTCCTTTCTGAGGTAACACTGTAAGAAAATAATTAAGCAATGGAAGTAGCTGGAGAAAATGGTTCTCTAGTCATCATTACTGGTCACAGCCCAAAGTCAAACATATCCAGCTATCAAAATTCCACTCTGTTTTGGCACTGGACGATGAAGATATGTTGGCCTCATTACTCACTGAACTTTCCTCCTTTCTAGCAGTATTGACTCCTGCTACCATGTTACTTTTTAGAACTACTCAGGTAATTTTCTAAGCAAACCATGCAGTTCCATTGGTTTAACCTTCCTTTTCCCCACCTCAGAGCTATGTGTTTTAACCAGCCCATGGACTTGCCTGGAGTCTTTTCTCTGTGAAGACAGCAGCCCCTCATTCCTGCCAGGTCTCCTGCTCAGGGGAGCAGTACAGGTGCTCATGGCCACCTCTCCATGGGTGCATCCAATTTCCATATTGCTTCCTCCCCATTGAAACCACAGACAGGTGCCCTAGAAAAGGGATGCCTGAGCATTCACTTAAAGCCCAACCCTGAAGTAAAATACATCCCATGGAATAATGCTATTTGCTTTGAGAGGACAGAAATGTGATGTGCTCACAACAAATGGGTACAGTGCAGGCAGCTGAGCTGGGGCCCAGGAAATGCTGTGGCAGGACTCCCAGCCCTGTCCTTATCCCAGGAACTACGTGGAGTCAGAGCAGTGCCACTTCCTCACTTCTGTCTTGCTAAAACAAAGTAACTAACACCATGTTTTCTCATTTCCTCGGGCATGAGGGAGGACAGATTCTTTAAAATAATGATTTTAATTCACAGTTCTTAAAAATAGGCTCTTAACTCTATATGCTGGCATCCAAATAAAAGCAGCCTGACTTTGAGAGGTGCTAAGCATTTGCACCTCCTAGCAATGTGTACACGAGCTGTTTTAAAGATCTCCAAAGATACAGATTTTCTTCCCTGCCAATACCATTTCTCTCTCCTTCAATATAATTTTATAGGCCATCCATTTTGACATTACATCAAATTAACACTAAAAACACACCTACCGCTTTGGATAGAGCTTTTGAGAACTCACTCTTCCCAAAGCATGAGGCAGGGTGCCTACTTTGTGTTACAGACAAGTTCACATTTAACTTTGAACATTTGCACGAGACACGGGGAATTCATTTTGACTTCTGTGTTGTCCTGAACAATGACATTTTCCTGAATCAGGGACAAAGAAAGTCATTGGAAAAGCAGTGACAGCCAAATAGATCGTGCTTGTGCAGTTTAGCAGGGGCATCTGTTTCTCTAAATGAAACCCCAAAAGAAAAATAATAACCAAGGAAAACTTTATTCAGTAAGATGTGAAAAAAATAAAACCAACCAAAACCAGAAAAATTTCTCCTGGCTTCTACAGACAAATTAGCCTATGGAGTCAGGAATGCTAAAGAAAAGGGAAAGTGCATTGCTGTGAACTTCTCTGAGCTTTTATATCTCTTCCATTAGGTAATTTTCAAGTAGTGTTGATTTAGCAGTTTCAATTTCATTCAGAAGAGGCTAAACAATGTTAGATGTTCAAGTCTTCCTTTCAGGTTTGCTTTACAATTCACTATTGCTCTTTCTACTCCTAAGCCTGTGCTCCTATATATAACCAGTTATATCTTCCTTATTAAAAATGTACAATGTTTCAGAAAATTGAAATAGTTTTCAAAATTGTCCCCCATTGGTAATTCTGCATTTGATTGTCAAAAATGTTAATCTTTTCTCAGGCCTGAAATTATGAGCCAGCTTTATTGGTCAAAGGCCATAATAATTTGAGCTCTTATTTTATAAACTCATTTCTGCCGAGTGATATCCTGATAGGAGCAAGAATAATAAATCACAAACATGTCCCCCAAGATTGCATTGTAAATGTCAAACTAGACAGGAAATTGTAATTAAAGAAAGGAAATTGCTACAAAGAAGCACTTGATTTTGAAATGAGCTAAGCACAGAATTTTCTAAGCATTTAATTATAGACCAATTTCAACTGACTGCTTTGCTTTTGCAGTCATATTTCTTATTATAACTCTTCTACATAATAACCAAATCTCCGTGCTCACGCTGGCCAGGAGCATTACTACATAACACTGCATAAGCACAAGGATTACCAACTTTGCAGGAACCATTATCACGGTTTAGTGTGATGGACAGCAATATCAGATTTTTAAATCAGTGACAATCTGATTTTAACTCAGCAACCGAGTGGATATCTTTTCATAACAGCAACTGCACCTTTTGGCACCTCACTCTTAAACAAGCAGCAGGACCAGTTCTGAAACACCTGGACTGACAAACGCCTGGATGAGTGAATAATGTAGTCAGGGACAGACTCTGGCATCACAAAAAAAAGTCCCTGTGATCCAGGGAAGGCTGCTGTGGTTCCTATCAATCCAGACAGAGCCTTTCAGTGCCATAAAGAAAAGGTGCTATTCACTTCCTCTCCAACGCATATAAGTCAGAAAAGAAAGGATTTAGGGAAGAAAACAATATGTTCTAGTAACACTAGCCTAGCAAACCACTTAAATATATGGGTTGTTGTGCACTGAGAAACTCAGGGCAAGCCTTTTTGAGCCCTAAATTCTGCTATTGACCCTTTGTTTTTTACTGATCTTCTGTTCAAAGAGAGTTAACAGGCCTTAAAACCCCTTCTTTCCATTTTCTCAGCCAGAGCCAGGAGTTAATCCTCATCTTCCCAACCATCTTTTTCTGCTTCTTGTCAATACCACAGTGGTATAAGTGGTAAGACTGAAGTGCACAGTTCTCTTTTTCTTTAGCATAGCCTAAAACTTTATTGGAAGTAAAATGTACAATGTACTATAGACCAGCACACTGTATCTTTTTTGATTTGAAAAGACAGATACGCAGAAAAACTTTTATACAAGACTGAGGCTGGATAAAATCCTGTTACACTGAATCCTCATTAGGACCCAGCAAAATTCACTGAATACTTGACACTGCATATTTCCAACTAGTAAGGAATAAATCAAGATGCAGATGGGATCATTTGCACCCATAAGCTGACTGCAATGGAAATATTATGCTGCTGCAGGAGCAAGATGGAATTGGATAAAGCCTAGTCAACTGGCAAGTACTTACCAACCACAGAATTTACTTGTTGCCTTGTGAATCAATATAATGACCTAGAATTTAACTACTCAAACATTTAGGAGAGCAAGGTTAATAGGAGCATTCTGATCTTTTACTTTCCAAGGGAATAAAACCCATTAGACTGGATGAAAACAGTGTCACAACAGAAACAGCCTTTTCTTCAGAGTGTGGGTATGTAACTGTGGTGTAATGTAGCCATTATTTGGCACATGGTCTAGAGACCCCTCAGGTAGGTTACATTCTTAAGCATAGCATGCAAAGGAACACAATCCGTGTGTCTGATAAAATAGATGTCCTGCTGTCCAGCATAGCTTACTTTCAGATTTCATCAGCAACCAGAAGTCAGGTGGAATGAGTGGACACAGAGAAACTGCTCGTCTCAAAGGGAAAATTACGCTAGCTTGGCTGGAAAGAGGTGTAAAGAAATTGAGCCCATCTAAAAGATGTGTCTTGGCAAGAGAACTTACAAAAAAGAAAAAAAAGCAGTGTGAAAAAGCAGCAAATGTTTTGAGGTTGTTTTCATTGGGAAGAACTATTGAATTCAAACTAAATAAAGATGTTGTGGGTCAAGTACTGTGCATCATCTGTGGGATAGGATTGTATGAAGAGTAGAGAATGAAGCATCTGTGAATAGGTAGGTGCTAAAAGAATAGGATAAAAGTAAGAGGAACCAATAAATGAAGAGTAAGTCATTATGGGAATCTGAGTTGACGAGGATATAGATGGAGAAGACCAAAATGTCCCATAAGGAAGCAGAACCTTTGAAGAAAAGATTCCACTGAGGGATGGGAAACCCAAAAGGAAGACTGAAGCAGTGGGTGTCATGAAACAAAAAGAGAGCAGGACCTATGCTTTGGTAAGGTGTGCAGCAAAAAGGCCATATTTGTCATGGGGCCAGCCAGCAGGGCACTTGGCAGGGTCAGCAGGAATGACAGGCTGCACTCTTTGCTGGAGTCAGTACATTGCTCACGTGCTGAATCTGAATGTTGGCATAACACATCAAAAACAGTGAGTGGATACAGATGCCACAAAACTTACTTTTGGGTCAGGGTGAATAAATATGTATCTATTTCCATTGTGCATGATGTGAAGTGACAGTGACTGCAGAGGAGCTGAGGAAAAGGAGGATGGAGACGATGCTGTGATTGAATAAACAGCACAGAAAGTAATCATGTCTAATAAAACATGCTCTTACCAGAGCACCTAGAGAATTCTCCTGATTTACAGAGAGTTTTCCTCATTATTTCCTATTTCTGTTTTCCTTCATGGTTATGGCTTTTCCACAGAAGTGGCATTACTAACACTATGCTTAAATCCTCTCAAGTTAGTCTGAAACCCAGAAGAGAGTAGCAATTTTTGCAAAATCATAAATGGAGCGTCTTAGAATTACTGAATTACTTTGTAGAGCATTTTATTACCAGCAGAGAAAGGCTGCCCTGGCGAAACTGTAGCCTGTGTTCAACAGGGCTCAGCCACATTATGGGATTTTACCAGCATTAGGATCTGAGTGTTGATGAGATTAAGGCCAACAGTTGGATGTTGCTTCAGATAAGGCCTCCTTCAGCTAAATCCAGCATTTTTGTCACTTCATCTAATTGCTATTACTTTTTTTTCTTAGGCATTTCTCATTTCCCCTCTACTTGCATTTATTTTTTATATCTTCCTGTGGTAAATTCGACCTAAGTCCCCTTTTGTACCTTTTTTTTTTTTTCCTGGGACACGATTACATTTGCTTAATTCAGGCAATACTGTGAATACAACAATTTCATTGCTTACTAACAGAGACAGCAGGGCTTAAAACAGGCACGAGCAGTGCTGGGGGTGGCAAGCAGAGGGATGTTGGCTGGGGGAGTGATGGCACAGGGGATTCACAGTGACCAAAAAGAGGCTTTTCCAAGGGCAGGAGCTGCTGCTGTCCCACCCTCGCCTCTGATACTCCAGCACCAGCCACCCTGTGCAGCTCTGCCACCTGATAAGCATCTTGTCTCTTTGGAAAGCAATATTTCCTGATTACTGGTGAGCTTCTAGTGGCACGGACAAATTTATTTTGGGGAAAAAGAAATACAGTCTGGCATCCCACTCTTGAAAGGCTACTCACCTCACGCAAGGTTTCCATAACAGTAAGGTCAGGAAAGCAACACATCTCTTTGACAGGAAGATAGCACAATAGATTTTCTGGCTCTATTACACCGTCTCCATGCAATCTGGACACAGCACTTCATGACTCGTTTGCCTCAGTTTCTCATTTATAAAAATGAAGACAGAAATCCTTCTCACCTGTTTAGGCCCTGAGCTCCCAGGTACAGGCACAGGCTCAAATGAGGTTTTACAGCACACGGCCCAGCAGGAGCTATGTCTTACTAAAGGCCTTCTTCCATTTTAATACAAACTGGAAACTTGTGTTACTGAAACGCTATTTACATTTGTCACAGTACTCATTAAGTTGTTAGAAATATCAGGCGAGACTATTAGTTACAAAATTTGCAACCAGCACCTTAATAGCAATATATGTCAAGAGGGGGAGATGTTTAAAATGTCTCTCAAGCACTTCAGGAGGAACTCTCCTTCTGCTGGAGCACTCTCACTCCCCCCCATTGCCAGTGTGCTGGGATGTGCTGGGATCACCACACAAACACATATTTATGTTTCAGCTTAAAAAAATGGCTTTTCTTTATAACCTGCAGTCTCAGGTACTTCTCATCAGGAAAGCATGCTCGCAGGGGAAGGATCCCAAATTACTTGGCAGGTATGGCTAACACAGCCCAGGGAATTACTGGTAGCAGCAGACTGTTGTGAATGTGCAGAATCAAGGCAGAGAAACAGTAACATATAAAATGTGTATGTACACACACACACACACAAAATGAGGGCATTTAAACAGCCAATGCAGTGGCAAAGCTTCTTCCAGTGCACAGGGAAGGGAATTGCTTTGTTTATTGCCATCACTGCCCCTGTGAATCACAGCCCATATCATTGGAGCAGATGAAAGGCCACAGCTTTAATTCCTCAGCGAAGTCCCACATCAGAACAGTCAAAATTTCAGACAAAGCAAAAATTCCCACAAATGAAAATATCTAGCTACATCAAAGTAACTTCTTAGGATATAGTCTCAGTGCTTCCTTTCAACCAAACACTTTATATCCCATGAAAGCACTTCAGTCTTATAAAAGTGAAACATAATGATCATTTTACAAACCTCATGATCAAATCAGCTTGTTCCCACAATATTTTTGAGGCTGCAAAATCTCTATTTTCCATCATGAAGGCTGTAGTGCTCTGTCACTTGTCACAAAAATATTTTAAAATCCATTCTGCCTTTCCTGCACTCCTTTTCTTTCTTAATCACTAACAGAAATAATCAAACTGGTGATCAAGGCCTGATTTTGTGTAATAGTTCCAGTATGTCCCTACCAGTGGTAAAAAAAATTAGGGCAAAATTTTGTGTTAAAGCATCAGTTCAAACCATAGAGAGAGAGAGAGATAAGACCTGGGATAGACACTTGGGGTAGAGAGATCCATAGATTTTGTAGACTAAATACTGAAATCACACAGAAGGAAATGCAGTCTTATGAGAGGCTTGTGGGATTTAGGTATCAGGAGGAAACTCTTTACTGTGAGGGTGCTGAGGCCCTGGCACAGGTTGCCCAGAGAAGCTGTGGGGGCCCATCCCTGGAAATGTTCAAGGCCAGGTTGGATGGAACTTTGAGCAACCTGGGATAGTGGAAGGTGTCCCCATGGCAGGGGGTTGGAATGAGATGATGTTTCAGGTCCTTTCCAACCCAAACCATGCTGTAATTCTATGATTTATCCAGGATCCCCCAGGAAGCAGGTGCATAACGAGCAGACTCATTAATGCCCTCATTAATGCCAACCTAAGTTACTGAATAGCCCTTATTGTTTCACTTCTATGACTTTTTTTCCAGGCCATGGCTTTATTCTGTGAGCTGAAGTCTCCAGATCCACTGGTTGGAAAGTCACAGCACTGTGGTCAGGGGTACATGGACGTAATTATCTCGGCCATCACTGGAGGGGAAACGTGTCATGTGTGTCTCTTTTCTGAAGGGGGGAAGAGTTGCTTCTGCTGTCCTATTTTGAACATGAAATGTCAAGAAATCCAGAGGATCCCAAGCCTGTAAGGGAAACCACAGCCAGGGTACAGGGAAGCTAGCTCGAGTCTTGAGAGTTCTTTTTCACAAAGCTACTGAGCTTGACTAGACATGAAAAAAAATCTTGGAGATGATGCTGCCTACATATGCCATAAACAGATGTAGAGTTGGATTTTGTCCACACAGCATGAACATTTAAAACTCAGTAGAGGCAGGATATGCAAACAAAGAGAGAAGCTTTGTGTATTCACTCATACATTGACTTATAAAACTCAAGCTGATGGGTCATAAAAATATTTGAAGATGTTTACATGAAAATTTCACTTTGCTTGCAGCAGTTTCAGCAGCATATTCTCCCAATAGACTGTATTATTAAGACAACCTTTTTTCACAATAAGCTGCAAAATGACAGTGCCCAATTCTAGAAGATCTAGGCTGGTTATACAGTTTAAGAAGTCTTCATAATCACTGCTCACTGATTCTTTTTATATAGAGTAAAGAAAAATTTGTATACTCTCTGGCCATAGTAGGAAGTAGGATGGACAAGCCAGTGTTTCCCACCTACGTGTCCTCACCCTGTGACAAAAAAGCAACAGAAGAAGAGTCCTTGCTGCTGCCACAGCCCTTCTCAGGAGTTTCTCAGAAAAGACAGAAGCTGTGCAGCTAAGCATGAATCAAAATGACCATTTGGAGAAAAATCCCAATTTCTCATTTTCTGTTCGTTCCAAACGTGAATGAAGAATCAGAAATGTGAATCTTCCCTAGGAGAATTATTTTCAGAAAACTGCCCTCTGGAGAACCCCATGGGGAGCGTGTCACACCTCACGTACACACCAGCCTGTGGGGGTCATGGCAGAGTGTGGGTGGCAGCTCAGCCATCCTGGGGGCTTGGAAGCCAAGGCAGCTCGTAGCCCATGAGCCAGACAGACAGAGGCCGTGGGGAGCTTGGGATCTGTGCAACAACTCCACAACCTGAGCAGAGGGAAGGCAACCTGGGGAGATCAGCAAGCCTCCAGGCAGCCTTTCAGTGACCCCAGGAGTTTGCCAGGGGCTGCTCAGCATGTCAGGCCTCGGCAAAGTGGGGTGGGCATGTTTGCGGAGCAGGCGTTTTGTCCCAGAACCAGCCCTTCCTAAAAGAGAACCCCTCTCCCAGAGCCCTTCTCTGAGACCCAGGCCCCCAGAGCTGTAATCACCATTTCCTGGCCATTCTGCGTCATGTTCTGAGCTTTTCCTCATGCTGGAAATGGGAGCTTTCCTGAGGGCTCGATGAGGGCTCAGGAGCTGTGGCTGCTCCCTTGGACGGTCCTGTCCTACCCCAGCAAGAGTCTCGTGTGCCGCACTGAACGGGCCAGGCTTCACCCCGCCTTCTGCCGGCTTTGCAAACTCCAGTAAGAGCAAATATTCCCCAAAAATATCTCATCTACACAGAAAAATCTAAAATGAAACCTCCAGGATGGCAGCGCCAGCAGCATCCATATCACTAGATACAATCCTGACTATTGCTACAATTAATGAACTGGGGAAATTACAGGTAAAATAAAAATGACTGTGCGAAAAAGACCTTGAAAGGCATGAAACAGACAATGAGTTTTTTCTACTTTTTATTTCTCTTTCTCTCCCTTCCCTCACTACAGCTTTATGCATAATTGTTTGGTCAGTTTGTTCTTCCCTGAAACTTTTACTGAAATGGATTAGGTAAACCATGCTCTGAAACAGATTGAAAATGGAAAATATGTAAATATATAGCATATAACTTATAAAACTGTATATATATGTGTGTGGGTGGGTGCTGGAATAAAAAAGCGACTGTTACTTGCTGGTAGAACAACATATCAACAACTGTTGGAGCTGACTTGAAGGTTAAATATTAGGAAGGAATCCAATTTCTCTTGTCTATTCAGCTCAGCGGTGTGTTAGATTGCGGTTGGAGTGTGCTTATGGAGTGTGGGATATGAAGTAGGCTAATCAATCCCTGCTGCTTCATTCTCAGGTTCTTCTTATATCAGGTCCCTGCCCTCAGGCAGCCTTCAGCTTTCCAAAAGCCAATTCCATACAAATAAAAATTGCGACCTGCAGCTAGAGGGTGAAGCTGAGTTTCCCCCTTGTGATTAATCTCTTCTAAAAACCATGCATGCTGCAGCCCTGTGAAAGAGTTTTCCTATTGAATGAGCCCAGTGCTCTGGAGCCAGCTTATCAAATGAAAGAATTCATTTTTTTTAACAGTGCCTCGTGTTGACATTGAGAAAATGAGCTATCAAACACTATGATTAAACTTCAGCTGCCATAATTGTCGTCCGAACAACTGCATGGTGGAACTGAAAAGCATTTTTTTTTAACCAGCTCTATATGGTTCACCAGTAATACTCAGTTTAAAAGGTTGTTGCTGCTAGCAAGAGAAACAAGGCTTGAAATTAACTTTTTCCAATCCATAGACAAAATTAAACATAGGTATTTGAGTCACACAAACAACAGGTAAATCAGATGTGCTTTAAATTTCACTTTTAGTCATTTTATCTGCTGAGGGGTAGCTCCAGGGTAATAAAATATCTGAGCATTTTCTTGTTTCACTGCATCTGACTGGATAGGTCCTGCCTTTTATTTTGAGAAAGGCAGACAGACAGACAAAAAGAAGCACAAGGAAGGATGCCTTAAATACTCAATTTGGTGCAAGAAGGGGTAGATGGAAGGGAGTCTAAGATTTGTGGAATGATTTCCCTGCAACCTCAGGATTTAATGTGGACAGGGGATAATCTAAACTACAATTGCCCCACTGCCTGCAATTATTGCTCAGCCTCCTTTCAGGCCTGGACTAGTGCATTCCTTAACTTGAGGCTTATGGGGATACTGAGTATTTTATATTACTAAGTATTCTGAACTAATTCTCAGCAATGTTTTTACACACATCCTCAACAGACTGGCTCCTCTAGGAGGCTGGAGAAGTCCTTCCAGGAGGGCTGTTAAAGGCAGGATACCTCAGGAAGGTGACACTGGTCAGGAGGATCACAAAGGATACCTGCTGGTGACAGCGGCCCTCTGTAATCCTTTGGGAAATGAGCTGTTGCACAATTAAAATCTCCGCTTAAATTTGTTAAAAAAAAAGGGAAAAATCAGAAAACTGCAGCGCAGCGAACATGAAGGAGATAATGACGGGGAGTAACTGAGGGCCAGGTTGGGAGCACAGAAATGAAATTTCCTTGCCACTTTTCCGAGGAGCGCCGGCTCTCCTTCCCGAAAGGAAGGCTGGCGGGGTGGGGAGGGGGTTTGTAAACGGGGGCGCGGGTGAGGCCGGGCACGCGGCGGGTGCCGGGCGGGCAGGGCCCGCGTCCCGCAGCCGCTGAGGGCGGGCGCGCCCCGCCCCGCCGGGACCCGCGGGCCCGGCGCCACCGCCCTGCTCCCGCCATTGGCACCGCCCCCAGCCAAGGCCTGCGCTCGCCTCCGCGCCGTTCCCACCCCGCCCTACCGACTCAAGCAGGTGTTTTTGCGAAGCCAGTTACACATCCTGATCGGCGCTCTGTTCCCCGGACGTGTGGGAATAACGTTTTGAAATGACAGTAACGTTGGCTTCACTTTTAGCGTCTCGCACGCTCTGAGCTTTGCTTCGTCCCTTTCCGGGAGTAAAACTGCTAACGTCGAGGGCTTGTTGAGGATAGTCGGGGATTGAGGCTCTTGCTTGCAAACCGATTTCGTGATCTGAACAGAGAAGCCGGAGGAGCAGTGAGGTGCAAGATGACTTAGACATAGGTAAGAGTTAGGAGCTGAGCTGGAGAGATGGGAACGGCTTCCAGAAAAACAAGACTAAGGAACAGACTGGATGTTGTTAATGAAAAATAACGCACGTCTGCAAAGCTAGGTAATAGCAACTGCTCCATAAAATAATAATAAAGAATTTGCAGGCGTAAAACTAAGAAAGCTGAAGTCACTCAGATCTGTTACTTCTGTAACATTTTCAAGAGCTCTTTTATCAACCTAGTTCTGGGTTGTTCCCACCTGCTGGACTGCACACACGAAGTTATTATTGTAGGGTTGCTTATACATGCTGAGCTGCATTCCCATATTTGCTATTTGTAGGGTCGCTCAGACATGCTGTCTGGATCATGACTGTTTTCAAGCACCCTGGGCTGCTGGAAAGGACTCATTTATCCAAAGCAACAGCAAAGATATTTGTGTCAGAAACAAAGATATGAAAAAGGTACTCGAAGCCAAATTCTAGGCCAAGCTGCAGAAGCACTGGGCAACACATTATTCACTCATCATAAGCCTTGCAATATGAGAACGGCAAAGTTATAATCAACTAAGAAAGCAGAGTTTGACACTGCAATACTCTTAGCTTAAGGAAACCAAATAAAAGATTACAGCTTGTTCAAAAAGCTTGTTTTGAAATCTCAGTATAAATAAAAGGTATAAACACACATCCTTTCAGATAGGTTTTGGGTGAACTGTCAGATCTATTTGCTGCTGTGCAGGAAGCTAAATTAGATTTTAAGACGAGTCTTTCATTAAAGGCATAAAATTCTCTCTTATTCCTCGTTTCCTACATTTGAAATATTTTGATTTAAAGAATCCAGTCTGTTCCTGTAATAAACTTAACAACTGCAAAGAGATGAGCCTAATGTGGTTGCTCCTAGTTGAGGACACCATTTTTATCTTATTCTCAAAGCAATGTTATTGAGTACCACTGCAAGTGAATTCCAGGCAGTACTGGAGATGAGGTAAACACAGTGCCCCTGCAGGTTGTTTTGGCTTTAGGTTGCTCTTTGACTGGAAAACAAAATGTGAAGTTTGGATTAGCTGGTGAAGAGAAATGGAGCCCCTGGCCCCTCTGCACTTGGAAACTGTTCCTGAGGACATCAGCCTGCCAGGCTTTTCTCTAGGTGACAGAAGTGCTGGGCTTTAGCGCCCACGCATTGTGCTAAAACAGCAATAAAACTGTGACAAACTGACAAAAGCAGGTCAATTCACAGCTCAGGCTGACACCACTTTTTCAGCCCATATTGGTCAATTACCAATGAAATTTCAGGTACAGGGGAGTGAGTGGAAGAAGAAGGCAGCACTGAGATGCGTCAAGATATGGCAATCACAGCTCCCTTAGGGACCCAGGCAGCTGCACCTCTTCTCTCTGTTTTTTGGCAGCCTCACCACTGCAGGTATGTGTGTGACAGCTGCTGGGAGAAACCCCTGGAGACCCCCACAAACCAGGCACCTTATGGACCCCCCATCCAGGCAGAAGTGAGCCTGCAGAGGAGATCCAGGCATGGGTTGTGAGGCTGGGAATGCCAGGACGAGGTTTCTGAGACAGCAGGGCTGTGGAGGGCCCTGTGCCCATAACCTCCCTGGCACTGGCTGGAATAAGGGCCATTAAGATGCTCGCATGCACATCAGTGCCTGAGGATCTCTCGCATGTGGGGTTGCTTTTCCTTGCCATCCTTTCCCACAATCCCAAAGGAAGGCAACCACTCATACCACACAGTGTCTCTGCTTTTAAGCTGGCACATTTACCCACTGATAGTTCTTTTTTCACTGTGTTCAAACTTCGGTTAAATTAATACTTTACAGTAAAAAACAGAGCTAATCATATCGTTGCTGCACGAGAATAGCTGTGACTGACAACCTTTCTGAAAACACAAGCCCATGACTCAGTGCACAAAACACAATTTGTGAAGGGCAGAATGAAAACTGCCTGGAAAATAACATCAAAGTAGAAGAGGAAAAATAATACACAGGATAAGATTATGAGAGGCAAAAAACCCTCTTAGCTCCCAAATATCATCTATTCTCCCACTACAGGTTGCTCAGAGGAAAGAAGGATGCTACATCCTCCCATTCAGATTTAACTGCATTCCTATGCATTTTTACTTTTAATGCAAATTTTTTTCCTCACATTTGCTGTGTTGCCTACAGAGAAATTACTTGTATTCATAAAGTATCTTTTCTCCTTTTGCATTATCAGAATCAACTGTCTGTCATGGCCCTATGAGCTCCTCTTTCTCAAAAGTGTGAGGGCTGGGCCTTGGCACTCAGGAGCAGCCCCGGATCTCTGAGCCCAGTCTGAGAATTGCAGGGTTAACATCACATAATTCCTTTGATAAATGTACTGTCTGAAACACGTCACACAATATGGCTGCTGCTGTAAAGTAGTAACAAATAAACCCAAGGAGTCTTTTTCCTTTTTGAGGGAAAAATATAGCAAAAGTTAAACAACTCCCCTCAATTAAACAATGACTAAAACCCATAGCAGCTTCCTTCATCCAAGTCCAAGGCAAAGTTCAGAAAAGTAGCTTGCTTAATCCAAGGGACAAGATTTACTTATCCTTCCTTCCCTGACTCATTCAAGCAACTCAATCATGAAACCTCTTCCTTTATCAATGAATTAGTTTGGGGATGATTGTGGGAAATAAACCTTCATATTGCTTGACCTGATTTCTGTACCAAGTATCTGCATGGGGAGAAACAGCTGTAAAAAAACAAAGTTAACCTGTTTCCCACCAAGCTTTCAGTCGTGCTTATGCTGATGTTTCTACCAAAATATCAAGCAAAATTCATCTCAGCTCCCAAAGAGAAGAGATCATTAGCACTTTTATTTTCTTCTATCCCTTTCAGAAAACATGAAGCAGATGGAGTCACCATCCCTATAAGACAGTCCAAGGTCTGGGAGAGGGAGTCTGGGAAATACCTCAAATAAAATAGATGGAAAGTTCTCAGAAAAGCAGTTCAGGCTGCTTGATGCCACCAGAGACTTCTGAAGCTCCAGAAGCTGGGCACAGAGTGAAAAAACAAGAGGTGAATCCTTCCACAGAAAGCAGAGAGATGGAAGGAGACATCGAGAGCCAGACTTAGAATTTGTACAGTGATATTTACTCTCCAAGTTCCAGGAATGAATTGTGATTACAAATAGTCCTTTCAATGCAACTTGGCAGGTACAAATGTAAGGTGAGTCAGTTTTTATCTCATGGCTGAACAAATAGCTGAACCAGAAAAAAGTACTAAAGACATAGGCCCAAGTGCTCTGACAGTGTATGTAATTGCAGCTATACCTGTTTTTACAGAATTCCACCTGTTTACATGAGCTGTGTGTAGATGTGCTTGTCCAAGCGGTTTTCCATGGTCAAGAGCCTATTAGGTTTTCATTATAATTGCAGTTGGTAGCATTGCCAGCTCCTGATGCTGCCTGACATTTCCCAGCAGCTCCAGTTGCTTTAAATTTTGCCAAATATTACCAGTTCAGGCTGGAATTGGTATCCCGGATATGTAGCACTGTGATGAAATTGTCACCAAACCCAGGTGTCCCTTCCAAGGATGAAATGAAAGGCAAACACACTGCGCGGCCTTTGTTCAATACACGTACACACTTCTCCCCTACAATTTCATTTGTTTGGTTTCTACCACCCAATTTCAGTGTTACACTCTTTCCACTACAGAAACTTTGCACTTTAGCAGAAGGAGAAAAGGAGGGGATGTCCCACTGTTAAGACAGTGGGCCTTGCTGCTGGCTGAAGGGGATTAGGTATTGATCTGCTCCTTATCAATTCTCCTAACACTGGAAGGAGGCTGCACCTTATCTTTCCAGTTGGACGGGATTCCCCTCAGTGATTTGATCACTGGAGGGAAACCTAGACATGGCCAAGGGGTGGGACAAGAACACCTGGTCCTGGTTAGTTGAGGACTGTGCAGTAAGGCACATCTCAACAGGAGCAGGGTGTCAGGGCCCTTAGCAAACTGTTCATCACCAACGATTCACTAAGCTGTGTTAATTGACAGAAATTACAACATACTTGTCAAAAGAGCCTCATGATTGGTTATATTAGGTAGGAGCAATCCCTTAGTTTTGCAAAAATGTTCTACAGTTCTTATGTGTTTGACTTCATTTTCAAGGGGAGAGGATAAAAATAGACAGTCTGCTAAAACATATTTTATAATAAACTTTTATTCTATAAAGTAATTGGCGAGATCATTAGAGACAATGATTACTTTGCGATTCTATCTAGAGAAATTATTATCAAGGCCTGTCAGCCTGCTTGATGGGACTGCATTTGTACCCTGTTTTGGGAACCATCCAGTATAATGGCTGTTTCAAGTCCAGAGGAAGGTAGGCAGACCTGTGATTTGTTAGCCACAAAAGTCTGACTACCTTTTTAATTCGGACCAGACCACTGATGGTGTAAATTTACATGGCTCCAGTGATGGAAAGTTTCAGGAAGATTTGAAACAGTACCAGTTTCTGTCCCTTCCTCCCAGGGGATGTGCTTACATCCACTGAAGATGTGGAGATTTATTTTAAAACATGCCTGGAACATCATTTCCTGGAAATAGTTCTTTCACTTTGGGAATTTGAAAAAAACCAAAAAGTATCCAAAACTCTCAAAAGGGGCAAGAAAAAAGAAAGAATGAAGAAAAATGACCTAATTCAGTGATATTAGACATAGTGAGAAAACTTCAAAAACGCTTGAGTGGGATTTATAAATAGATAAATCAAAGACAAATACATTGATTAAGGTATAGTTAACACAGTAATCTGAAATTTCCTGGAGACTTAATGAGTTTGGAGCCACTAATGCTGCACCAAAGCACAGGGGATATAATCAGAATCAGAACTGACACAGAGCTCAAAATCATTTGAATTATCTTTTTCACTTACATTAGCTAGAAAAACAGTAAACAGTGGCAAATAAGAAGTACAGTCAGGCAACATCAATGGGGAGCAGCCAAGGCTGGGTCATACAATACACTGAGAAGAGAGCCTGACCTTTGGAACTGAAATATAGGCATTTTAAGCTCCAGTGGAATGTATCAAAATGGCCCTTTTCAACTTAAATGCATAAAAGGTCAAGGGGAGGTCATATTTGGCTTTGGGTTCATCAGCACAGAGCATATCCCAGCTCTTTCTTTATTCATTCTCATTTTTTAAAAAGGGGTTTTCAAACCTCTCTGGCATGTCATAAATATTCATTCTCCAGGGCCAGATTTTCAGTTGGTATAAACCAGGATAACCACATTGAAATAACGAGCCTCTGCCAATTTATACCATCTCAGAATCTGGCCATCCTGTTCACATTCTTTTAAGATACAGAAATGGCAATTTTGAAACTTTTCCTGGAGCAAATGCTTCCAACAATAATGATGCATGTTGAAATTTGAGACTTTGACATTTAAATTGTCTGGGGTTTTCTTTGAAAGGCATGGCAGGAGGCATCTTCCAGAAGAGCCAAGGAGAGAGTAAATAACCGCAACAATCTACTGCTTCTCTGTGTGTTCACCCTTCAACAGCAGATTCATGTCTTTTTCAATACTCCCACAATTCCCTTCAGATGGGAAAGAACTTTTCTGTTCCCTTATAAATTGCTTTGAAGAAAAAAACCCAGAAGGGCCACTCACAAATGGCAATGGCACATGAGCACAATGAGGAGAGACCCAGCAGATGCAGCAGGACTGTGCATCCGTAGCAGAGCACCATCCTCATTCTCCTAGCAAACCAATTAATTACCCAAAAACTGGATGAATGTGGGGGGGATCATCCAAAGTCAAATGAGTGGCCATCTTAAAGAAACAAGCATCCACAGTTACCTAATTTGAGTATCAGTCTCCTTCCTAAAGGAAGCATTTCACATCCTACTCTCTTAGTGCACTGAGATAATTTCTAATGTTTTGGTAAAGAAAACTTGCCTCTCATTTTTAGGATAGAGGATCCATTTGAAGAAATGAAATAATATCAAACTTCTGCATCCCCGAATAATTATTGACATCCTAAAATGGATAATAAATAGGAGTTTCTCTATTTGCATTCTGAAGAGTTCAGATGACACTATTCAACAATTTTCAGAGGCTCTTGGGAAAAACATGGCCCACCCCAGGTGGCATTGGCTTTTATGTGGCATTTGTTAGTCTTTATCCAATTTCCCTTCTGCCCCTCAGCATGCAGGAGAATCAACACAAAACAGTCAATATTGCTCCATATTGAGCGTCAATTCCAAGGAAGAGAACCTCATTTTATATTTTATTTGTCTATAATATGCTTATCCTTAAATGAACATTTTAGACACAGATTCCAAATTATGCATTCATTGGAAAGATTAACTCTGATTAACAAATTCATGCTAAACAACTGTGTTTAATTGGATTTTTGTAAGTAGCTAAATGTGAATGCTTCTCAGTTCTTCTATGTGGAAAACAAAACAAAAACTAATTTTAAAATATTTAATGAGGAACAATCTTTGTGTTGCTGACCTATCTTCACTGGTGATGAACCCTTTCTCCCTGCATTCCCCTGCATGCAAAGTTCCCCTAATCTAGTCCTAATAATGGTTAAAGTTATCTGTCTAATCAAACTAATTAGCACTGGTGAACAGAGACATAATCATAATAGAAAGCAAATGCCAGTTTTACAAAATGAAAACGCCATATGTGCAGTAATTAGTGAACCACACGCACTTTTTATAAATCATATTTATTAGTTCGTAAACAAATCAAATCCTAAATGAAATGAACGTTACCATTACCAAACACCAAAGGATAAACAGATACAATGACTGGCCCTGCTGGGTGTGCTGTACAAAGGGCTGGGGAAGGGCACCCTCTTCCTCTCAAAGTTCCCTTGGAGGTGTTTATGGCTTTCTACAGAGGACTGTGTCATCTTCTTTAAGTCACAGCATGGATGTATTAGCTGACCTAGGGAAGCTGCATTTTGGTCATATGGGCTGTTCTTGACTGGAGACCAGATGGTCATAAATTAGGATATTCAGGCTACATCCATGATGAAAAATGTAGTACTAATAAGTAAATAAGTACTCTAATAATGTTCTACAGCAGACCAGGTTTCACCAGAAATTTAATGTGGATTTTGTCACCTTGCATAAATGATGATGATATAATATAAACCATATTTAATGGCAACACCCAGCCAGCAGAGGCACACTTTCAGCTGCCTTCAGACTCAACATACAAAGGGCTCTTTAACACCTTAGACACAGAGCTTAAATACAAAGAATTGGAGAAACAGCACAGCCCAGGCACACAGTGTTGGAAGCTTGGCCTGAACAATCTGACTCAATACCCACAGGAAGACTCACTTAAAATTAAGAAGGTACATAATAAATAGCCCATATTATTATGTATCCAGTCACAATTATCACAGCTTTCCTCTCCCACTGAGAATGCTGTCAGCAGAAAAAATTATGAACAGAAATATTTTTGGAGGTACAAAAACTACTTCATTCCTCTGTTAAAATAGTCTAATGGTTGAGACCTCTTCTTTACGTTAAGTGCTCTTCAGTTTAGTAGGTCCTGCATATTTCCAAATTTTGGTAATAAACCAGCTTTCCTTTCTACAATTTGGCTGAAAACACTGCAGAACCTGGTCTTTTGGGTTCTTGAGTCATTTTGCTCTTGACGAAATGAAGCCTTTGACTCCCGCAACTTCTGCAGACCAGATCAGGTCATGAATGTTCCTATGTCTGCAGAGACCCAGATTTGAGTCTGAGCTTAGTTGCATCCTCCTTTCCAAGGTGATCCTATAATGTGGTGAAGCAATGTTTAGGAATGGGCTGTGCACATTCTGCTCTGAGGTCATGGCACAATGTGTTCTCAAATCCTCACCT
>WAAG01041675.1:1454-24489 GCA_013390105.1 Tichodroma muraria
AATTTTAAAAAAAAAAAAAAAAAGAAAAGAAAAAAAAAAAAGAGAAATCTGGTAAATTTTTATGAAAAAATTGACGGTGGATCTTGCAGTAAAGTGGGTATGTCCAGATCTTGATAACATCTCTTTGATGGACTTCTAACTTGTAAAGCAATTTTCCCCTTATTAGGAAAGCTGCCAAACCAATTAGCAAAGGCAATCACATTGGTCCAAGCTGAGCTGCACAAGCAATGTGATTTTAGTGTAACAAGTGGAGATTCTTTGTGGCTACAGAACCTCTGAAGGCCTAAGGGGCAGTTTTTCCTGGGCTGGGTGAATTCCCACTGGTCAGTGGATGCAGTTTGCACAGCAGTTTGTCCTCTCAGAGTTAGTGTCAGGGAAAGCCTCTCTTGTGCTCCCTCCCATATTCCTGTGACCTGCACCCTGCTTTGCCTCCAAGGCCTCTCTAGCCAAAATCCGTGCAGCCATTTTTGCCATCTGCTTGGAGTCAGCTTCCCGTTGAAAAGTGGTTTAAAATACAAGTCACAGTTTGCAGATCTTGGCAGCCCAGTCCAATCAACCTGACAGGTTTCCTGAGCTGACATTGTACAGAGAAAAGACATGTTAATAACTGGAAACCTGAACCCTAAACAGGGAATATACATCCCAAGTCTGTACAAATACAATGCATGGTACTTTTATTTTAATATTTATTATATGTGCCCTCCTTTCCATAATTCATTTTGTCTTTCATACTCAGTCACCCTGGTGTCTATAACTTATATTCCCTTCAGAGCAAAACCTGATATAAATTGCTCCTGGTTTTCCTCTTTCTTTTAGCATCCCGCAGTTCCCATGGTGCTGAAAATCAGTTTTTAATCTTCCCAGTTAAAAATAGGTTTCAGTTCGATAAACAAGAATATGAAATCAATTTTTTATTTTTTTTTTCCTTAGGACAGGTATTACTCTCCCTAATTTTCTATGTATTCAATTCCTTTCCAAAATCTCTGAAGTATCTGCTTTTACAAACATATTTATCTCCCTTTCTGAAGATGAGAGTTGCAGATGGTGAGATTTTTATAAAAATATTTAATCTGGAAATAAACTGAAGAGGATTTAAACCTATGATGAGTAAAAACAGATGAAGAAAAAATCTTGAAATGATCTAGGAAGTTTAAACCCATTATATTTAGTATGTTAGTGCCTGTTTGCATTTTATTGTTCTTTTACACAGAGTTGCAAGCATAAATTTCAGAAATTCTTGAATGATATAGTACATTCTCTGCTGACAGGGACCTTAAATATTTGTAAGAAGTTGTTTCTAACGTGCTAACCTACTAATCCTGAAATAAACACAGAATAAGAATTTTCTGAGCTTTTTTATAAAATATACAAAAAAGAGCATTTAATTGAGTAGGTTTATAGGTAGAGTAAATCATTTCAAATAAATTTGGAAGTTTTTGAGCCTGACTTCTTCTAAACATCTTTGTGCAGGTCCAAAACTTGTATTTTCATTTGTATTCAGTGAATGAATGTCTTTGATACGCTAAATTTCAGTGATGGGAGGAGAAGATTGCAAAAATATGAACCAAAATGTTTCAAGCAAATAGATGAAAGAGGAACCTGGTGGGAAATGCCTCTGAGATTTCCTTCAGCTGAAGGAAAAGCCAGCACTTATCCCTGTGCTGGCAGACAGAGCAACCAGAGGCGTCTCTGGGCAGCTGCAGGGGCTGAAAGAGAGAGCAGGGACAGTGCTGGGTTTATGACAATAAAAGAAAGAATTGAGTTTTGTCCCACCTGTGGAAGAAATTCAGGCCTTTTAGAGAGAGAGAAATATACGCTTGTCTATTAGATGTTAACAATCACTAAATCACCATTGCTCAGTGAATATTATCTTGGGAAAGGAACTTTTAGGAGACCTCCTTTACAAAGGCTGTGAGACGTGACTGTTTTATGTAAATAAATGGATAGCCCTAAGGAGATCGTTCATTACTTCTGCAAAATCAACTTTGGAGGTATGTGGCAGCTGGGAAAAATGCATCTTCTTTAAGAAGTGATTCCTTTTCACATTTTATTTAAGTATCTGACCAGAGGGAAGGATATGGATCACAGTTAGAGGATTATAAAGTTATGTATATCACTTATTATTTCATTCTCCAAGGCAATATTCTGTTTAAGGAGGGAATTGAGAGAAAAATGGACTTATGTTTGGTTTTGGTTTTGTGTTAATTTATAGGTTTCTATTATAAGCTACTAAGAAGAAAGATTTATGAAATGCTCTTTTCATAGCTAGGATTGCCACTATAAGTTTTTTCTTCTGTCCCCACAGCATTCCAGTAATTTCAAAATTACTTTTGTCTTAGAACGTTGACCCCTTCTATGAGAATCTGAAGCTGTCTTAAGTCTGAATTCAGCTAACCCTCAGTATATGTGAACAACTACAAAACACTCAAGGTGATTTTTTTTTAGTTTTTGCTAAACAGCCATGTCATTTAGAAAAGTTGTATTCCCATGCTGCAGTTCTCTTAGAAGGCAACAAGTCCTGCTCAGAGGTGGGGAAGCAGCTCTGCTCTCCAGGACATTGGCTGCTGCTGATGCCTTAAGTCTAACTTCCATATTTTCCAGATTCTGCACTGCTCTGGGCTGTGACCCTGAACTCCACATGAAGTGTGAGCAGGTTCTCCTCCCAGCTCAGGCACACAGAGCAATCCTCTCCCAGCCCAGAGCCAAGGGCACCGCTGCAGCCTCAGCCCCAAAGAGTGCAAACAGCAGGGAACTGAGGAGAGGATCTGGGAGATGGGACTGCAGCACCTGGAGCTGGGATTGGACAATTACCCCAGTGTGGAAATGACCAAAACTGATAAAAGGGTGAAAACTCATGACTTGAGATCCACCTTAGGTCCATCTTGAGTGGAGCCACAGCCAGGCTCTTGCACTGCCCAAGGTGAATCCTTTGAGGCCTTTTAATAAATCCCTGCTCCATTCCTTTAACACTGCCCAGCCTCTGTTCCAGGGAGCCTCTCCAGGCATCAGTGCCTCTAATTTTGTGTGCTCAGGTGTGGGTACTGGTAGGAGCACCCCAACACAGTCTAACAGCTAAAATACCACTGAAGGCTGCAGGAAAATTGAAACTGAGACAGATAAGTAAGCTTATGACTGAGCAAGGACACTCTCTTCAGGTTCTACACAGCAAACCCATGGCACAGTGCCTTTTCCTGATGGACTAAACCTACTGAGATTGTGCTTGTGCCTTAATCAGACATGGGAACACAGCCCTTGCTGGGTCAGGTTGCTGTTAATTAAGGAGAATATACTGAAGGTAATAATTTACCTTTATCAGGTAAATAGCCTGATTCAGTACCTGCTTCTTAGACATCAAGAAATACAGCTGAACTTTGCATTCAAGTATTATCTTGTCTTTCTTCTGATTTACCTTCTCTACAGTTTCTTAGATAAGTTTAGAGTTGAGCTGTGGTCAGGTATGTGCTTTAGATGCTTCTGCAAATATAAATACGATAAAATAGAGCCAAAATTCAAACCAATTTTTCTTTCTGTTATCTGGACATATATTTGGAATTGCAGTGACTGCTGCTTTTCACCGTGGAGCTGATGAATGTAGATGAACGTTGCCACTGGAAAGGGAAGGGATCCCTTGCAGGGTAGGATGTGTAATTCAGTGCTGGAGATCCCTGCATTCATTAAAGCTAATGAATATCCCAAACATGCAGCCCTGTCAACTGCAATGGTAACAAATTGGGAGAGCTGAGTTTTCCATAGATCTGAATGTATTATTGTGAAAACAGCTTTAATGACTTCCTGACAAAATTTACAATGAAAACATCGTTCAGCTAATTAGTTTTGCTTATATTTCTTTGACAAGAGGGCTATGGCATGTACTTGTAATTCCCCTTGGAGTACAGTGTTAGATTTTAATATGTACACTTTGTTTTCCAGCATTTAGTCTATAAAATAAGAGCAAGCTTTCTGCTTTAGTCCCTGCTCTCTCTGCTGTCAACTGTATTAAACAGACACACAACAAACAGAGATTCTTAGAGAACAGTAATATTTTCCCAAGAAAATTTGCCACTGTTGCCTGGATATTTTTCTTTATTGTCTGCATGTTTCCCTTCCTCCTTTAGGTTAATCACCTTTCCATGGGAATAAAATATGTTTTCCTATAAGATCATACATCTTGCCTTTTGTACAGAGGAATAGCTAAACAAGAAAGGAGGAAATGCTTATTCTTTCTTGCATATTGATTTTAAAATCTAAGACAATAATGGAAACAATAATATAACTTTATCCAAAGCTGTAGTGAAACTTCATAGCCATAAGTGAGCAGACTCAGTGCAGAGGGTGGAGAACAGCATCTAAACTTGAGTGGAAGGTTTCATACTTATTAGGCTGCTTTTCTCTTAAATATATTTTCACCCTTCTTCTCCTCCTGTGAGAATAGAGAAAAGAGAAAAGTTTCCAGACGCTAAATGCAAGTTTTCCAGGGGTTGGGGGAGGGGGCTGTGGAAAATGTCTTTGGCTGAAGTGCTCTGTCCTCTAAGAGTAGAACTTAGTCTGTGAAGTCAAACAAATAGTCTAAGCTCCTAGGAGATTTATGTCCTTGCTATATTATTCAGTCAATATCTTCAGTTATTTGGAAACATTTGGTGATTCTCTAATAATATTAGAAGTATGTTAATATTTCATTGTTTTTTTCCTAATGTTTCCTGCTAATCACTTATAGAAATGACCATTAAAAATTCAAGGACCGGAACAGCTCCACTTGTTTTGGAGGCACACAGTCGTATCCTCTAGTTCTTGTTGCTGTGCTTGAAAACACAGTTAATGGCACAGTTGGAAAAGAAAATAACCCACCAAAAAACCTAATTTTCAATTCCTATTTTGATGCAATTTTTTAAAAATTCATTATAATTTATTTATGATTGCATATTATCAGTATTGCAGAAGCATTGAGAAGCTTTGAATAAGTGTTTAATTATATCAGACGCTATAGACATGCAAAGCAAGCAAAAAAAAAAGCCATTCTCCAGCTAACTTATAATCTTAGGAGATAAAGACATGGTGGGAGAAAGGAAGCAGCTTTGTCATCACTTTGCAGATCAGGCTCCAGCCCTGCCTGAGCCTTCTCTCTTTTGCTGTCCCCCTCGCTTCCATTGTCTCTCGTTTGAAAGCTCTTGAACACACACAGGAACAGCTTAACACAACAGGAGAATTCCTCCTGTGTGCCAGAATTGGATGGGTTGCTGCAAACCTAAGGCACGCTAGAGAATGCATCCAAGGCATGAGCAAATTTTTCAGCCCAGTGGAGCCATCGGTCATTTTGCCAAGTCAAATTGTTAGTGATTGAGGGCACTTTTCAACACCCTGACTGTGGGAGTGTTCCTGCCTCCAAAATGAGCAGTGCAGAGTGTAATGAGATCTCTTTTCCCATTGCCATTTTTCACAGTTCTCTGCTGCGTTTGTTGTTTGATAAATTGCATGGGATTACAAAACCCTGTGTATAAAATGCTTATGGGACACTGGTTTATTCTCTGGGCATGTGTGGGAGTGTGTCCCAAGCAAATCTCTTTTATGTCCCATTCCATTCTTAGTGTAATAGGTTGTGTAAAACGTCATAATTCAGATTCTCAGTGCTGATCCTTCAGTAGTAACATCTAAAAATATCCCATGTCTCTCTCTGAATAGCAAGGTGTAACACAACTGAAGATGCTTGGGGTTTATCCAAGACATTAAAAAGAGAGTATACAGAAGGAATGATTTAAGAAATAATATCTGTTGGGATAGAAGAGGAAAATTATTTATGTCAGTAATTTAGAACAATATCTCATTCAATATAATTCAAGGGGAAGGTGTATATAGAACATTTTCTTCTCTTTCTTGCATATTTTACTCCTAACAGCGTTACTGAATATAATTTCTTTGGAAAAGAATATTTTAACTTTGTGCAGACAGTAGCTTTCTTGCCATAATTTAATATAGGATTATATAATTGCAACTACAGATTTGTTGTTATTGTTTTTCCTTAAAGCCTGCAAGGCAATTTACTTTTCCTTTTAATACAAACAAACACTTCCTAATTATAGTAATCAGTTCACATGCAATAATCGCATTAGCTCTGGTAATTATTATTTGCATCACCTGGACCTCTACTGGGCTTGAGAGACAAAATCAATAATTCTCAAGCAGGCAGAAGGGTGAGGCTGATTATGTGTTCAAGTGATCAGAGACCAGATTGCATTTGATTAAATGAACTGGTGAGAGATTTTATAATTAATGTTCTTTGTTAACAGACAAAAAGCTAAACAAATGCATATGCTTTACCCTGGCTGAGAAATGGCCATTTTTTCCCTCTAGAATGTTAGAGCAGGAATGTATTTGCAGCACTGCTGATTGCTCATCTAACCAGCGGAGAGGAGCACGCAGCTGAAGTGAAACATTACTGTCTTGTAGTCTTAGTGTTTAATTCTTCAAGATAAAACCTTCCATGGATGATGACAATCCAGATTAGAGGAAAAGAGTTTGAGCATTCCTGTAAACCCAATGCATAGCAAAGTGATTGTTAGCATTTATTTGTCAAGAAAACTCCCTTTGCTGTAAATAAGGTGGATTGTTCTGTGTAGTGGCAGAATAGCATCTAAAAATAATAGAAAATGGGTTAATTTTTAAATGAAATTATAGTTGCAAGGATGAGCTCCCTCTCCAGGATTTACAGTATCCCCAAATTGAATCTGACTGATGAGTTAGGGAGATTTGAAGCCCAAGGAGCTAAAGCAACCTGAAAATACTTTTTTTATTTGTTTGTTTACAAAGAGGTCCAGAAAACATTAACTTAAAATGTAAATGTAGTTTATAAAGTTCCGTGTTCAGACCCCAGTTATGAAAGAAAGTCATTCTGGGGTATTCTTCTTTGGCCACTCAATATGGAAATCCAGATCCCTCTTCTGTGTCCAAGCCATTCTCTATTGGAAAAATCTTTTGAAGACAGTCTTTAGTGTAATCAAGCTAAAATATAAAGTACTCTGAGAAAGCTACTTCTTATTCTGAATTTTATAGAACAGATTGCTGAGAATTGTCTTGAGTTTCCACATTTTTACCTGTAAGTAACATTTTTTTCCAGAAGATTTTTATGAATCTCAAAAATATCCTTTCTCTAAGTCGTGAGGATTTCCTGGCCAGTCAGAAGCCGGATAGGGAAGGGCCACCTCTGCTGTTGGGACAAATTAAATCACACTGGGACTGAGCTGCCATCCCTTGAGTTTGTCACCCCTTGGTTCCCCTTCCCCACTTCCCTTCAGATTTTATACCTCTCTGCATCAGTGCTTTTCCTCTTCTACCTTCAGGTCTGCAGTAATTACCATCTCACTCTGCTTTTCTCTTTTCTTGACTCCAGTTTCTTTTATCCCACTTTCTTCCTAACGACTTCTCAATTTCCTCAGAAACCTGAGCCAAGGTCACCTGGCCATGCTGCATCCAAGCTAAGCCTTGGATCCCGAGCAGCTGAACCCCTGGGCTGAGAGCTACATCTCCAGGATAACTGAAATGGAAACTGGTTTAGGAAATGCATTTCCTGGGTGGATCAGCCTGGATTTGTGATTGGCACTTGAGTGAATATTTAAACCTTTTCCTTCGGCTTTACAAAATTGTTATAGAATTGGCATAATCTTGAGGTTTTCTTAAATAGAGGCATTAGTTATAGAGTTTGAGGAATACTTAAAGTTTGAAATTTGAAGTTATCTTTCCAACAGACAGATCTTTAATACCCTAAATAAGTCTTCTTGCATCAAACAGCATTAAAGCTTAGTAGAGGATTTCTTGTGGGAAATTTTCCAAAAGGCTCTATTTTCCAGGGAACTATATTACTGCAAAATACTTCTGAAGCTGAGGTATGTCACACAATGTAGCAACCAAACACCCTGCATTTGAAAAACTATCAATGGATGGACTTAAATTTTGTGTAAACTCAAATATTAGATGCTAAAAGATCTTAGGAGAGATTTTGGTGGTTTGAGTGGCTAACGAAAATAAAACCTCAGTTCCTGTCTATTGCCTTGTCCCTACTCAGGAAAATGTTAGGTATTAAATATTTAGAGGTAAGATTTTAAAACTTTTTTTAAATCAGCAGGGATTGACTTTTTAAATTCCTTTGCATTGTGCGAAGTTGGCTGAATTAATTTTAAAAGTTTCAGTAAGATTTTTTAGGGATTGGGCTTTTCTCAGTCTTATTTAGTGAGTCTGTTCCTACAAGTGATTTCAGTGGTCAGTGACTGCAGAAAGCTGAGGGGAAGGACTGAGTCCTGAGCAGGAATCACTTCAGCATTGCTTCTGTTCAAAATAGTTTGTTCCCCTCCTTTCCTCTTCTCTGTCATTTCATTTAGCATTCACATCCTTGTGAATCATCAGCTTAACTATTATGATGTATCCCAGATGATGTGAAACAGTCGCTGATTTTTGACTTTTATTAATACATTTCATTGCAGTTTTCAGCCATTCAGTGACTATTACGTGAACACTGAGCCTGCAGTGGGGATCTTTCATGGAAGTTACAGGTGTAACCATCTCCAGTTATAAATCAGTGTCCAGTAATGCTTCAAATTGGCTCTGTGTGCCATGCAGTGAGTTCAAAACTCTTTCCTAAGCATTGCCTGGCTAGTCCTGGGTGGCAAGTGGTGACCTAGTCCTTGACCAGAGCAGAATGACAGCCTGCTGAGACTCCCGTGAGTGATGGCAGGAGAGATGCAATCAAATATAGACAGTTTTTTATGCAAGTACCTTCTTGCTTCTATTTTTATAAATGGTTAGAGTCCATGTAAGTGCTAAAGCATTAGCTCCTCATTTTCACTCTGGAATTATGCTCGGCATTCTCTGCTTATCTGAAAGTGATAGTTCCTTTCCATTTGATCTATTTTTTTTTCCCCTCCAGCATAATGAAGAATGATGATACTTTTAGATGTTGACATTTTAGAAAGCTGAGATGGTCTGTAGTAGACTACAAATGATGAAAGCTTAATGAAAGTTATTTTCTCATAATAGCCCCAAATTGGCTATTTTCGCAGAATGGAGTGGGTCCGCTGGATTGAGCTTGAACTTTTTACCCTTCTGTGATCCTGTGGTTACCAAAAGTAGTGTGGAATGGCTTTAACTGCTTAGCTTTTTAAAATCCAGAGTTAAGAGATGAATTCAAGTGTAATTTTTACGTTGTTCCTGGGTGTGGGATTCTGAAGGGCTGAAGGATTGTTGTTTCCTGACATCCTCCACCCAAAGCTGGCACTCAAACCCGGACACTGTGCTGCAGGAATAGTAAAGATCCTAAAGGAAAACAGTAGAAAATGGGGATATTAAACTTCTGCACTAGGATAAACTTCCTGAACTGTCCAAACTGTGAGCCAAAATATGAAAACTTTAGGTAGATCAACTTGTAATCATTTCATAAGTGTAGAGCTGGAGACCTTCTAAACTCATTTCTCCCTAGAGAGTTAGAATGGTTGTTCCAAATGCATAATACATGAGAATTTCCCCAAATTTCCTACTTATATTTAATACTACTTAAAAATAGTAATACCTATACCTAAAATTATTGGTAACTTTGTTATCTTTATTCATGAAGACACTCTCAGGATTCAGTCATTTCTCATGTTCATCTTCCAGTGGGTTAAAGACCCAAGACAATAAACCTAAGTCACGTAAATGCAATTTTAGGAGGAAGCTATGGTTGTTTTTCTGTCCTGAAATGTACTTTTTTTAGATTCCAGTCTCTCTTAGCTATTATAGTAAAATTTTTTCAGGACATATGTGTTTATTAGAAAGGTTGACTTTAATTCTTGTAGTCGTCTCAAGCTAGAGACAGGTTTGCAATATTTCAGCAGTCTTAAAATTAAAATGCCAGCAGCATCCTGGGCAAACACATTATCAGAAATATAAATTATTTCAGATAGAATGTGATTCTATCAATTTATTAAGCATAAGTCTCTATTTATAGGTGATTGATAGAATTAATGAGGAAAACTCCACTTTGGTAAATCTTCATTTTATAAGCCTGAAGTTCCCAGTAAACTGTTTGTTCACCCTACCAATTTAATCAAAGTATGTTGTTGAACTTCCTAAGGATATGTTCTAGTTGCTTGGCAATGGATTGTGGAACAATTTGTTTAAAGTTCAATGAACACAGAACTAGAGTAATTTATTCAAATTCACCACTTATTAAATCAGGATTTGACTTTTTTTTTTTTTTTTCCCTGACTAATAAAATGGACTTGAAAAGAATTAGCTAAACCTCTGTGGAATTGTCACAAAATAATTCTGATGACTATGTTGTCTATTAGTTTTTACTGCCAGTAAGGAAGGCAAATGGAGATGAATGCACTCCCCATTGTTTTGTGGATTGTCAGAAGGGGATTTATTTTTAAACAGTTTATTGTCTCAACATCATCCTCCTTTCAAGATAAGTAACATGGAGATAATATACCTGCATTTTTATTAGGCATCTGAAGTATCTGAATATTTCACAAGAAAGGGTATTTTCTTTCTCTGTCACCAGTAAGACACAGAGACTGAAGGTTCTGAATTAAGATGGTTTTCTGATGGTCATGAATAATTTAATGACTTGAATTTAAAACGTTACAACGATATTTTAAACAACATTTTATTTTAAATATCAGTTCTGGCCCAATTTTCCTAATGCATGGATTTTCTGGTCGGAGAGTTGCTGCTCCTTTAATCTAACAAAGAAAGACAAATATAATATGACATATTCTTGAAATGTCAGGCTCACCTGCAGTCACTGGATTTTAGCGTGGAACCCTCTGAGCTTTTGATCAGAGCCATAAAACATCTTTTATTATGCATTAGGACCTGAAAGAAGGAAACATGAGACTGGGAGAGTTGTGCTGTTGTTGTAACACTATCCTCACTACCTGTAAATCCTCTTTAGATCAGGGCACCAGAGTCCTGTGTCCTCTAGGAGAAAACAAAGCAAGACAGACCCAGGAGCCTGCAGACTTAGTACAAAACAAGCTGTAACTGAGGAAAAAAGAAACGCATTTTCTTGTCTCCCCAGTGAGAGAATATGAAATATTTATCTAAGCATCAGTCAGGTCCATGGGATCTACAGCTGTCTGCAACCCCAAGGCAATTAATCTGATTTTTTCCTGCCCGTGCTCCGTTTTGCAGGGCTCTCAGACATGGGCAGGGTGCAGACTGCAGCTGAGATGACACGAGCTGGCAGTGGCTGCTCACAGCTCCCTGCCAGCCACCTCCCAGGCAGTGGCTCTGGCTCAGGCATGGCCAGGCAAGGCCATTTGTCCCCCCCAGCAGCAGCAGGGCCATTTATCCCCCCCAGCAGCAGCGTGTGCTGACCTCTCTGAGTTTTGGCTCCATCCCGGGGTGAATGCACAGACAAGGGCAAACTCATGGTGGGGTGGCTCTCAGGAGTTGAGGAGATAGCTAAGACAAAGATTTGAGGCACCAAGCCCTGCTTCCTAAAGGTTTTGACATGTTCAGTTAGGATTTTGAAAATAACTTTGAGGTAGCATCCTCAATGGGAACCCCAGGGTAGGACTGTATCTATGGAAAAGGAAGGATAAATTCCTGACACTCCTTCAGAGACTAAATGTGAAAATAATTACAGAGAATTACAGAATGAGATGACAAGTTTATGAATTCCAAACATTGCCTCTTTCCAAGTAGATTTTCACTGGCAAACATGACAAATACTCATAATTTGTGTTGTAGGTTGCCATGAGGAAAAGTGATGAGAATGAGTTAAGGGAATCAAACCACAAGGCAAGGAATGGATTTCACAGGCTGAAGCGGGGGATGCCTTATGTAAAACTGCCTCTGATGACTTCACAAGAATCATCTTCCTAAGGGAAATGTGGGATTTTCCTGTGTGTATGCATGGGTGTCTGAAAGAGATTTTAAATAGTCTGAAAAAGACTTTCCTAATTTTCTCTGTCTGTTAGACACTCTTTAGGTCTTTCCAGAAGAATATCTTGGCTCCAATGCCATAAAATGTTATTAATTTTTCTTTTTCTTTGGTTTCTCTGCTACGTTATCACATCCAACACAGGAAGGAAGTCTTCATTTCTGAGTTAATTAGCATTCCATGACCAAAGCCTCATGCGGTGTAGAATTCACTCTGCTCGATTGCACACCTGTCCAGAGGATCCTCAGCATAACAAATGATTCCCCATGCTTTTCTTTTAGTGAGGAGTCTCTCAAGGAGAAAAAAAAAACCAACGTACAGAGCAGAAAACAGTAGCCACTGTTTCTTGAGTAAAATTCCATACATCTTAAATATTTTGTGTCTTGGTTAATTGAGTGCTTAATCTCCTAATTATAAGCCACGATTTAACTCAGTGTTTGACCTCATCCCACTTAGTAAAAATAAAAACACCTCTTAGGAAAATGAGCTGAGTGAATTTAGAGTTTATAATGGAATTTTTAAGGTTGAAAAGCCTTCTAAGACCATTGAGTACAACCCTTGACCCAGCAGTGCTGTGTTGTCCGCTAAACTCGGTCTCCAAGTGCCACATCCACACAATTTTGGAATGCTTCCAGGGATGGTGACTCCACCACTTCCCCGGGTATCCTGCTCCAATGTTTGATCACCCTTTCAGTGAAGATCCTTTTTCCTGAAATCCAATCTAAACATTCCCTGGCACAACTGGAGTTCATTTTCTCTCATCCTGTCACTTGTCACCCGAGAGCCGAGACCAGTCCCCCCTCACTACAACCCCAGGTTGTTGTAGAGAGTTACAGTTCTCTTTTCTTCTTTTTCTTTTATTGTCCAGTCTTGAAATCCACAGAAATGAACAACATTTGGGGAAAATGTGCTAAACCAAACTACTAATAAACCTTCTCTTAAATTTCTATGCTTATTTTTCAGTTGGTGCGCACGCTTGCCATGATAATAGACTCACAGCATTAAAAGCTTTCATGCCTTAACAAGGGGATTCAGAGAAGTTGCATTATCTAGAAGTGAGAAGTTAAAGGCCACAGTGAGAATGGCAGGGCCTTATCATGGTTATCAGGGGTGAGAGGAGGCATCAGGAATACCAATGGTTTCAGAAGCAGCCAGAAGTGTCTGAAAAGGGAGGTGCACTGGAGAATGTGTGTCCTACACCTCTGATGAGCAAGAGTTACAAGAGATTGGACATTTATAAAGAAATGTGACTTTCTAAATAGTATGATTTTAGCAGAGCCTAGTGTTTAGTGAGCAGTGTGAGAGAACCTGTTTTCAAAGCTCTTAAAAGTTACTGCAGTAATCCTCCAGCTTCATTAAACTATTTCATGGGGAAAAAGGAGAAAAAACGCAAAGAAAAAAGATGCTCAATATATTTTGAATTATGGAGGATTTTTTGGGTGTGGAGGGGTTAAGTGTTTTTTTTTTTCTCTCTCTTTTTTTTTTTTTTTTTTTTTTTTTTTTTTTTTTTTTTTTTTTTTTAAGGTAGAGTAAATGAAAGGGTTCTTTACTTTCATTTGCATTCGTATAACTAGCTGCTAATACTTCCTTCAGTCTATTCACTTTGTTTCCACCATAGCTTGGCACATTCACTAGCACTTATAATGTAATTATATAGTGAAAACTTCCTTGAAAGGAATAATGAAAAAGAATTTTAAGTACTTGCTCTGTAAATGTTCTGCTGTAGCTGTGGGGACCACCACTGAACACCGATCAGGCCCAAGCACAACAAAACACATCTCTGGCCTAAAGCTCACAGTAACCATGTCTAGGCGATGGTGTGGCTCTCAGATCATTCAGATAATTGGGGACAAAGATTAACCACCAAATCTACAAATCCCTTGGACTGAAAGCAAAACCAAAAAGGTGAGGAAATACTGTGATTTTGTAACAAGCTTGATGGAGTTCTGGATGCTACAAATTCATGTTTGCTTGGAGTGAAGGGAGAAATCCTTCGGAGGAAATGTTATTTCTTTTTTCTAATGGATTGCTAAGTGAATCTGTTGTACTGGAGGGACTGGAAATAGATCTCTTTGCTATTTATGATGCACTGCTGTTAGCTCTCAAGGTGACCTTGGCTGGGTCTTTTCCAAGGACATCCATAAAATATTCATGAGTGTGGAGGTTATTCAAATTGACAGTTCTTATTGGGTGATTACATTGAATTGATAACAATCAAAATGAAGTTCTAGCTCAAGAAAAAGTTTAATTTATCATAAGAAATTAAAATTACCATTCAGAGATCTGCTGATCCTGATACCAAGTGGATATAACACAACTCAGTTCTTGTGTATAACTTATGGTCACAAACTCCTGGAGATGTACCCTTAAGGTAGAAAATTATCTGCTGGTTTTTCCTTCCTGTTTAAACCGCTCTCCCCTCTATAGTGTGCATAAACTTCTTCTGCCAAGATTTCCTTATCTTTAAGGTGAAAGAGCCTTCCCTATATGTGATTTAGAGCATAGGAATGACTGTTTCTTAAGCTTAATGGAACAGCATCCTGGCCTGGATCAGGAATGGTGTGGCCAGCAGGAGCAGGGAGGTCATTCCTCCCCTGTCTGGGCACTGGTGAGGCCCCACCTCGAGTGCTGTGTCCAGTCCTGGCCCCTCAGTTTGGGAAGGACGTGGAGACGCTCGAGCGCGTCCAGAGGAGGCAACGAGGCTGGAGAGGGGCTGGGAACACAAACCCTGGGAGGAACGAGCTGGGGGTGTTCAGCCTGGAGCAAAGGAGACTCAGGGGTGACCCCATCACCCTCTGCAGCTCCCTGAGAGGTGGCTGTGCTCAGGTGGGGTCGGGCTCTGTCTCCAGGCAGCGCTGACGGAATGAGAGGACACAGTCTCAAGCTGCGCCAAGGGAAATATAGGCTGGGTATTAGGAAGAAGTTGTTCATGGAAAGAGTGATAAAATACTGGGATGGTCTGCCTGGGGAGGCGGTGGAATCACCATCCCTGGATGTGTTTAAGAAAAGGCTGGATGTGACACTCGGTACCGTGGTCTAGTTGAGGTGTTAGGGCAGGGGTTGGACTCGATGATCTTGGAGGTCTCTTCCAATCTCATGATTCTGGGATTCTGTGAACAGATGTGCCAATTAAAAAGCTGATTTAACTTTCCACAACAATGTGGAAATGTGGAATGTGGATAGGTTCCTTTAAAAAAAAAAAAAAGTGCAACATGTTTAAAGAATAAAGCAACATTTTTAAATAACAGTATGGAGTATTTGAAGAAATCTTTCTTTCCATATCAATGAGAACAGGGGTAGATTTCCTTTAAAGAATGGTACAGAGTATTTAAAGAGCTGCTTGGCAGAAACATACAGGAGAACTGTGTTTTGTGCTGTATTCCTGTAGATGGTTTTATTAGATCATTAAAAAGTTATATACAAAGGGCAGCATTTCTTACCAAGAAAATGAGATTTTAAAATAACTCACATTAGTGGTCAATCCTTGTTATGTATGTTTGAGTTCTAACTGCTGTAATGATTTGTTTTAAAGGAGCCATCTCAACCTGTGCTGATTTTTAAGCCTTTACTGATTGATTTGACTTGTTTGATGTATTATAAATCACACGGCTATAAAGTCACAGTAAAAATTCCATTAAACTTATGAGGTAAAAAAATAAATAAATCCATAAATAAACCAGGACGAAATGCAAGACAGCAGCAAATGTGCTATTTCTTTTCCTTTTTTAAAATTTAAGTTTACAGCCAAGGCCATTTTTATGTGAAAGAAAAACAATGGCAACAAATAAGAATCTACCAGGAGTGTTACCATGGGGGTGTATTTTATTTCTTGTACTTGAACAATATTTCAGTTCCCTTCACTGTGCCTCTACAAAGGCATTTTTTGGTAATTCATGGAACAGAACTGTTGTTTGTTTTCAAATTAAGACTCTTGATCAGGAAAACTTGTTAAAAACACCTAAAAAAAGCTGGAAGAAGTAAGGACTTCCAGATAAAATCACTCTTGTTTCTAATTCTTGAATCCTTGCATTTTCACAGTCTAGTACTGTTTAGACTGTGGAGCCTCACACAAGACTCTATTTTCTGTTTGATTTCTTGTTGCTCTATATCATGTGTGCTGAATTATCCCTTTTCACTTTCACATTTAGCCTGAGTTGATAAATACTGAAGTAATCCTTTAGAAGTGACAAAAATTTTGCAATTTACATCTCCCAAAGGAAAAAGTCCTCATGTTCTCATATTGTCTTAAAAAAACAAACAAGTTATTCTAACTAACACAATTTTATAATAATTCTTGCAATTTTCTTCATAAAAAAAATAAAACATAAATGTAAATTAAATAGATTTTTCATTGAAATGGGGAAATGTTAGAATGTACCTTGTTTTCTTTAATTTCATTTTTTTATATCTATAAATTCAGGATAAACTCATTCCATTGTATGTCAGCATCTTTGTAGACACAACATATAATATTCAAGGTACAAGATTGGCATTTTGGGTTTTATCCTAACTGTGACAAGGCACATTCTGCTGGTGGGTTAAACTGATTTAAGCTGTGCTTTGGGTCAAAAGTGAAGTGGGGATATACATGTGACACCTGTTAACTGGCTCTTAGAACATCTTTGAAATATCTTTGGCTGATGTTGATGATTCCCGTGCCTGTTTCTCACCAGTGAAAAGCGGCTGAAGTTCTGCTGGGTTTCTGTGCTGGTAAAGACCCAGCAATACATTGAATTATGCTTTATATCTGCATTTCAGCCCTGTTACACAGGCAGAAATCCTTGACTCTCCTCAGCCTCATCCTGTGACTTGCATTTCTGAGGCTCCACTGCAGTCGGTTGTGCTTGGTGGAGCCTCTGCCCTGGTCCAGTTTGTTTCTTTCAGAGAAACAGAGCAATCTCCAAAAAATGACAACGCAGCTTTTGCCAAGCATTAGGGGCTGGAAATTCTGCTTCTGGAGCTTGATGCAGTTGGTTGCACATTTGGACTTGCTGTAAGTGTGGAAAAGGGGATGCATGGCTGGTGTCAGGCCAAATAAATACACAAAGTGCCCCAAGTATGGCATAACAAAGGTTGTAGCTCATGAGCTCTGCAAAGCTAAATGCACCTGCTCAAGGTGTGCCCAGTTCACTCAGTTTGCTCTGGATTCACAGACTTTCTGAAATTCCTCAACAACGTCCTGCATCCCTCATCTGCCACAGGGTCACAGCAGAAGCCTCAGAAATCAGCTCCTTTCCCTCCTCTATTGTTTTCCCCCCTTTTTTCCCCCCATTTCCTTTTTTCTTATTTCGGGTACTTTTCTGACTGCATGGAGCACATCTCATTAATCTCTTATCAGATTCCCTCTGTTGGTCTGTCATTTCATCCACCCTTCACAATCCTGACATCAAGTGCTGCTCTTGACAGGTTGAACATTTGTTCCAGAAGAAAAACTCGGGTTTATGTTTCTCTTGCATATGCAGAAACCATTACAATTAAATAGCAAAGAATATTTTGGTTGTTTTACTCAAAGGAATGACATTCTGTTCTACACATGCACACACAAAATTATTACAAAAGAAGGAATATCTGGATAACTGTACCCTGCTCAAATCCTCTTTGCAGCCATCAGAACTTTACAGAATGTGATATTTTAAATACTACAGTGGAAGAAATACCTGTTATTTCATGCTCTGGAAGTTTTACTGTGGTTTTTTTTTTTTTTAAAAAATTTTTTTTTTTTTTTAAAAAATTTTTTTTTTTTTTTAAAAAATTTTTTTTTTTTTTTAAAAAATTTTTTTTTTTTTTTGTTTTTTTTTTTTGTGGTTTTTTTTTTTATAAATAAATTTTTCTATTTCTTTTGTCAGTTAAACAGATAAATAACCAAATGGGAGTTTTAAGGAGCAGTGTGAGGTTTGTCATGGCAAGAAATCTCGGAGAACAGCCGGAATCACTGCTGAGTGGAAAAAAAGAAATACATTTTATTACTGCTCTTACTGCTGAGTACCCTTCCTTTAATCACTTTATCTGTCCTGTACACTGATGCCTGCCTCCTTATCTCATGTTCTCCCTGCAGCTTCTTCGAAACGCGTGGGTTTGTTCGATGTTCCTCTTTGTTAAAGTCGTGGGTTTTGCTCATGTCAGCCCCAAACTGCCTCAAGATTAGAGCTCCAAGATTACCAGGAGTCTGTGCAAACTTCTTGACAGGATTAGGAGAGGCCATTGCTGCTTCAGATAGCGGTGATAATCCAGACTGGTGAGGCTGCGAGCAGTAGGGAGGTGTAATCACAGAGATGCCAAGATATCCTATGGAGTGTCTGAAAGTAGGGCACAGGAATGGCAAAGAGAGCACACAAAAATGTGCTCAGTGCACCTGCTGACCAGCAGGAGGGAATGGGATACCTGCATTGATTCCAGCTGCCTGGGCTGCAGGTGTTCCCCTCAATATCCATTTGCAGCTTGAAAACGAGTTAAAAATTCCTTGCTGCCCACAGCAGTGCTTAGATTTCCACGTGTCGGATGATAACAAGTGGGAAGATACTCACATGAGTGCCACAGAATTGCAGAAGAGAAACACTGTGTAAAAAACCTCTGTGGTGAGATTGTGACCATTGCTGGAACAGCTGCTGGGTGCCAGAGCCTGGTTTGTTTTCTCCAGCAGAGCCAGAGGGCTATCAGCTTTCCAAAGGGAAGAGCAGAATGCAGGAAAACCTTCTGCACTGGCTTTTGCTGTCGATTGCTGATGCTGGAATAGCCAGAGCTTTAGGAAAGGGAAGCCAGGGTGGGGGAGTGCTCCTTGCTGAGCTGAGCAGAGAATGGCAGCAGCGCTCTCTCTCCCTTTGATGTCTGCTGCCTTTGACAGAGTTTCCCAGGTGGCAAGGCTTCTTTCTGGATGAGGGTCCTGGTAGAAATAGCTCGTTCAGGAGACATCAAATAGTTCCCAATTTAGCCTAGTTTAAAGGAGCTCAATATTGAAAGGGAAGCAGATACCACTGAGATACTGGTGATAGCAGCAGGTGGGTAAATGTATGTGGGGTGGGTAAGCAAAGGACCCACTTCAGAGTACAGGAGAAAAAGAAGTCTGTTTGCCTTTTGCCAGTTTGGATTTAGATACATCTTTTGAAAGTGTCACTGCAATTAGGTTTTTACGTTTGTTACTCGTGTGTAAGGAGTATCACTGGGGAGCTGAGGTCCTTTATTCAGACACGGTAAATATGGGTGTGAAAACATCATTCACAAGTTGTGGCGCATGGAGATGTGAAGGAATTTAGAGACTGGGTTTGAGCAAGGGACTGGATGTGTGCACCTCTCCTGGTTGAAAGAAAGCCCTGAAGATTGGACCAGCCTCTGAAGGGCTTTTCCCACCTTGTGATACAATGAACCTTCCCTTTTCCTAACACCCTTGAACTCAAACACCTAATTTCAGAAGGCCAGCTGGTTACTCTCTGCGCTTCAGGCCTTCCCTCGTGATGTGATGTGTTGCCTGTGCTTGTAACACCAGTGGTGACCTTGAAAAACCACAATTCCAGGTCTCTGTCCCATTCCCAGGAGATGGATTCTGGTGGTGGTGTCCTGTGGCTGCCCTGTGCTCCTGCCTGCTGGCATGCTCACACAGAGCAGGTGCCCACTGCTCACACGGAGTGCAGGTGATTTATTCGCCTGCCAAGCTGATGCTTTCATAATGAGACTAATTAGTTTCAAATTTACCTTTTACTTGTGTTCTGTGTCAGAGTGGCTTGCTGCAGTGTGAGATGTGCTCTACACACCCGGCATTTCCAGACTCTGGAATGTTTTCTCCTTACTCTTTCCTGTATGTCTCCTTTAACAGATTTTCAAAAACACTTAAACATTCTGGGGTTTTAGCAGATTTTAGTATTGCTCAGTCTTCTTGATGGACAGTTAGCATTTATCCAAATTTACTGTGACAGGAAAAGATCCTCTTACCTTAAATATTTTCTAGATATTTAAGAATATCCATTAGTATAACACCAAGGTTTGACTTTCTCACTGAACTGAATTTGAATATACTGGGAGCACACAAAGGCTGAACATCCCTGTTTGCACTTAGCAAAGCAGCACTTCAGTGCAGTTTATACAATGTCAAATGGTTTTTCATTCTGAATATTTTTCATGATTTTTCATATTTTCATCATTACAACTTCCACAAGTACTTGGAAAACGTTTCTTTTCATGCTAGTCAAACATCCAGCATGAGATTATAATATCGTCTGTCTCTGATTACTATTTTGCCTTTTCCCCTTCACTAGAGGATTGTCAAATGGGTGTAGCTGATGATACTTCACAAGCTGACTGAACAAAAATAAGCTAATTTTTTTCAGCGCTGGCAGTATTTGGATTATATNTCTGGGCCACTGCAATTAAAAAACAAACTGAATCCAAATGAGAAGAATCTGATAGATATGTGTTTGTGTTGTGAAAAGGTGGGGCTTTAGTTTGTTTTTTTTACATTTGTTTGAGGAAAGAAATAGTATTTTTTACACTATTCTTTAATGGCAGTAATATTGAGATTCATAATGTGATTCATTCTGCTGACATGCTCAGACCACAAAGTTACTGAGTGGTTTATTCCTAGCTCACACTGTCGTCTCTATGACATGAGCATATCAACTGAAGGCATTGTAGACAGAGAAAAACATTTCTCAGTGCTCAAACATCTGATGCCACAGTCAAACAGAGAAAAGAAAAGATGAAGACAAGATTGGTATTTTCAGAATTATGTTCAGACACAGCTTTCCAGCCATATTCCATCTTTCAAGAATTTTTGAAGAGGTGCTGGAAACACTATTCTTTTCATGCAATAGTGTTCCAAAAGATTTTTCTGGAAAAATGTCTGATTATATCCAAGGTGAGAGGTTTAAAGTTCTTTGCTGAACATTTTATCATCAAAATCTCTTGTAAAATCACAGAAACTCCTGTACAGTGCTCGGCAGAGTAGAATTTTTAGGTACAGTTGCAATTTGTGAAATTGGCAAGATGCTCTTCAATTATATTCAGACTTTTTTCTTTCTCTGTGGGGAAATGGTGTTTTCACAGGGTATCCTTGCTTCCTCTCAGTTTTGTGAGTTTGAGACTTGCAAAAAGATATAATGCTCTTAATAACTTACAGCAGTAAGTTATTAATTCATATTCATACCCTTAAAAAGAAGAGAGATGAAGCACAGAGTTCAGATGCACTTCTGGGTAGTAGATGTTTATTAACACCCTCCAGAGACTGGCATTTTTTAAAAATGCCATCCCTGTTTTATGTGTCAGCATATCTGCTACTTTATAAATGCAGATTTTATTTTTTAATCTATTTACATTTGTGATGGTATGATCTAGATCTATTGAATTTAGAACTTTGTCTTACTTTTGGAAGAATTTCTTTATTGCAAAGGCATTGGACCAGATTTTTTAGGTTGTGTTTACTCTCAATTTTACTGCTCATACTTCATCATTCCTAAGTGATACAATGGAAATGATGTGTATTCTCCAGAAGAAAGTCTTCCTGTCTCAGTTACATTTATAAGAGACTTAGAAGCAGACAAATACAATTTCTATTTTCAAACTTTTGGCCTTTGTGTTTTTTTCTTTAGGACAAGTGCTTACGCTTACTGAATTTAACTGAAATTTTGTCATTGAATTCAATAATGTGTAATCTTCTTCATTTCTTTTAGAAGTTAGGAGTTCTGTTTGTCCTGGAAGTCTCTCTTGAGAAAGAAAATTCCTGTCACAGCCACTGGCTGATGGAACAGAGCCCAGCTTATTGGATTTATTACAAGTATTGTCAGTGTAGCTCTGAAATAAAAAGAGTCATTTAAATGGACTCCTGAAAGGTGCATATACAGACTCACAATGAAAGTATGTTATTTTTGATTTGTACCATTTTATTTTACGTGGCTTGCATACTTTCACAGCCCTTGTTCTGTGAAATCATCTGCCATAATCGAGTTTTGGCTTCATGAGAGTGCCAGGATTATATCATCCTTTTATCCTGCCTCCAGTTTGGGATCACTGCCTTTGACTTCACAGCAGCAGTGACAGAATGAGCAGTGACAGGACCACTCTGAGGTGTGGGTCCCGTTTCCTGGTGGGACATTGTCCCCATAGCCCACGGAGCTGTTTCCAGCTGGGGAAGCACCCGACTCCTCTGTCAGCTCTTGCTTCTCTCTGCCTTAAACCTCTGCTGTGGGTTTGGGCAGAGGCTGGACAGCAGAGGGAATGAACAAATATCTAATTGCATTTTAACAGCCTCTTCCCCAAAGGTTCCTTCATACTTGGTTAAGTGCAGGGCCATAAAAGTCTGAAGGTAAATTTTTGCTGTCCAGTCAGCGTGACAACGAAGACTTTCTGGTTGGAGCAACTTAACATCGCTCAAGGCAATTTGTCCTTTTTTTCTGACACAATGGGCTTGGCTCTGGATAATTACAAATCTAATAAACTGATCAGGAAACTTTAATATTTTTCAGCAAAATAATATCTTCACAGATGAAGTGACCTATAAATTCTACTCTGCAGATGTGGCTCTTAGTGGCTGTATTGAGTGGTGCTGCTGAAGTCAAACCTGTAAAATGGAGAGGCACAGGACCACTTTATCAAAGCAATCTGTAATATTTAAGCAGGATGAAATTAGCTGGGCACGAATGAGATCAAAGCCTTAAGTGAGGTTTCAAGGGTGAAGAAAAGGCTGCAGTGGTGAATAGCAATTACTTGTAGTTAATTTAAACTTACTGGAGGATTTTAAGGATCAAAGTTGGGTCTTTTGAGAAAGGGGATTCATCCAATTTCCTCTACTTATATTTTTCCAACAAAAATTAATCTTGATATATTTTATTACTTCTTACTACTTTATTTTATTTTATTTTATTTTTTTTAACAGGAGGAGCACTTTGACTTTTGTCCACTGAAACTCTTCAGCTTTTGTTTATTAAAAACACACCAGGGTTACTCTGTCACACACTGAGGTTACTCTGTTGCTGTCTCTGAGTTTCCAGCTCAGGATATGCACACAAAGACATTTTTCAGTGTGTTTCTTATTTATTGAGCCATAAAGATGTTTGATCTTTCAAGTATGCAACATAGCCAAAAATATTAAAGTTGCATTCTAAGTTAATTCCAGTACAATGCTGTTCAGCAAACATACTT